>JASDQU010588296.1:9676-31678 GCA_032191745.1 Picea mariana
TCATGCACACATGATATATATATATATATCACAATCAGCCAAAGTAATCATGTTCCATAATTATAAACACGTGTATCTCCCAAAATAATTTAAAGACATGATCTAAGTTTCTCAAAAAATAATAATTATGTTGAGTTTCCAAAAATATGTGCCTCAAATGTCAAATTGATCTCATCATGAAAATAAAATAAAGTCAAAAGTAATATTTCTTGTTTGAAGTCGACTCTCTCTTTCTACTTCCTTCTAATAATGTTTCTCTATGCTTGAGTAAATATGGATTAACATATTTCTTCTCTTCAACCTTTGACACTTCTGGGTGCATATCATCAAATGTGATTTTTCTTACACCATCTTCAATTTTGATACATAGGGACTTGATGATGTATGATGATGTCTCTAATGAATCCGAACTGAGATAAATGGTGGGTCACTTTTCTTTACTTGGCTCTAGCTCAATAGTTAAATATTTATAATTCTGTGGGATCTTAAAATAACATACATGTGAGGCAACAGAAGAAACATGATAAATTGGAAGTAAAGGAGGAGGGGAGGAAGTGGCAGTGACATGGTAGGCCAATTATCTACACCAGATGGAGGGTTAACAAACACATTATTCCAACCATCATTCACTAAGAGCTAATGAGGTTCCATATGGGGTTTTTTGGGAATATCTGCAATACTTGGGTGAGATTGAAGGGGAGGTATGGCTAGTGGTTGAAGAGGATAGAAGGATGGGTGTCCTGTGAGGTTTAAATAACTATTTTGGACCAGTTGGTTAAACTCCTCGAAATTTTCATCAAAATGGATGGAAAACCTCATCCTTTTATTTCTACCTCTTTTCCCAAATGCATTGGGCACTCTTCCTTGGTTTTCCTTATTTTCCCAATTTCTATATCACTTGTTTCCTCTGCTAAAAAAAATCATCTAAATATTGACCAATGACCAAATCAGTATCCATAAGTCACGATATGTTAATCATCAAATATTATTTTTCCTTAGTATAATTTAATAATGGCTCTGAACTAACCAGTCAGTCAAGCATAATGAGGGAAAAATGAAAGGAAATAATGGAAATAGAGATGAAAAACATGAACTGTTCCAGAACTACCAGGAGTTGAGCTTCCACACCATGTTTTATTTCTTCCTTCTCCACAACAACAACCAAAATGACCAAAACCCAAGGCCAAAGAAGGTGGTATACTTGGGACTATGGGATTAATTACACACGTCCTTGCAAAATTAATTGTATGGCCAACCCATCATGTCAGGCTAAAAACAAAACTCCCATATGTATGCCACATAACACCTCAGACATTCTCCATGAACCATAATGTATCATACTAATCAATTGCAGGTTGAACCTAAGTTCCAAGTAAGCACACAACCACACGCTAAATCATTTTTTTTCGCATAGCCATCACTACTTGTCACTTCATAATAATGGTTAATCAAATCATTAATAATGTGAAAAGGATAGGGTTGAACCAATTTCATTTTAAACCATCTACCATATGTGCCATATATCACATATATAATAATCCAAAATTTGCACCAACAACAACATATGTATGCGCCACTTTATATCAACTCAATTCAAACCCTTTTCCCACAAACTTGAACATAACTTTGTTTTCATATAGAGCCAAAATGACTTGTAAAATAAATCCTTTGACATAATACACCATAACTTAATAGCAAGGTCATTGTATATGGGTGTGAAAACCTTTTATATGTGTGTAAAACCATGCTTCTTTTATTGTAAATATATGGCAAATGTATGGTTCATATGTCTCATAAAATGCATGATCACGAATAGTAAAATCCATGTAACTTCCCTATTTCATTGGTATTATGTCAACAAACCGAATAACAACGAGACACAACCATCACTGATATGCATTTAAGCTAGAGTGCATCAACCCACACCAATTATCATGTAAAAACTTTTGAACCTTCATCATAGTACCATCGATGCAGATATGTTTGCATGTTGAGGGAAATTCTTGAAAATAAGAATTCATGTGTTTTCTTCTAGGGGACCCCAACCATTAATATTATATCATAGTATAATAATTATGCCTTGCAATCATTTGCAGGCTTTCATAATAGGTGATGATATTTCAATTCAACATGAAAAATTAGGATAGTGTCTTTTACTTCACATAGTTATTGCTTTAATATTATTTGAGCTTAAAATAAACTTAGTTGTGTAGTATGAATTACCCTCATTGTGCATAAACACATCTAATATGTTACAACGATCTTTTGGGTAGAATAATGTCATTTTATCTTTCGCTCAATTTTTTTCACCTTGAAATTTTCAATACAAGGCTTGTTGGATGTGTTATAAAGGATTCACAAAGGAAATAAATCAAGAATTATGGATAATAGTTTTCCTCAAAATTGCTTTAATGAAAAAGATTGATTCCTAAAATTTCCTGCCACTCATATGCACCTTTCTTACAAACAAATCTCGTTAACCTATTGGAGGAGTTTTCTTTTAAATAAGTTTGCAAACCCCTTTGCAATACGAGATGGACTTATGGGGACTTATATTCTCCATCCTACTCTGCTCCTACTTGAAAAAAAAATCTTGGCCGACTCTCAATTTTGATATCGTTATCCTTCATGCTTCAATAACACTTTCCAATTGAAATTTTACCACATGAATAAACTATTAATCAAATCTCAACCAATGCAGTTATAGTATAGACTCAACATAATGAAACTTAGACAAATATTGTTGTTGAGCTATACATATCGAATAAATCATTTGAACATGGGTTCTCTTATCCAATTTATAACCGGACTAATTCATATTTATCTTGTACTTATGAAACAACATGAAATATTCACCCTTGTTTCTTAGAATCTTAACATTGTTAGATCATGTTGTAATAATTCTAGCCTTGTTTTGATTAGATCCTCACTTCTACCTAGCCATATAGAAATATGGCATATTTTTGGACTACCCATCCTTGGTATCACAATCAACAATCTGATCATTTTCATGCCATAACATTGTACTCTTACTTAAGAATATTGGAATTCTTCGAATGCACGGACTCGACTCTCATTTATATGATCTCTATGGTTTCGGATGGGTTCATAGGAAAATCCTATTTGAGTCAATCGGGAAAAGGGTTTCTATGCAATCATGTTTTGAGAAACCTATCCACCTCAACCATGATCAACTCAAAAATTAGTGGAATTTGGTTTCAAATCATCCCCCCAAGAATGGTCCTTAACTCTTACCTCTCATTCCTTGGGACTATCGTCTAAGATTGTATCCTAAAAACCACTAATATTCCTAATGTTTCCTATTTACCTTGGCCCCATGTGGTTAATTAGGAGTATGATTGTGACTCTGTGTTACAACCTTTATTCTCATGGTAAAAGGAATATAGGGTAGGGGACTCAAATCTCATCTCCTGAAAAAGGGGAAGGCCACGATTTTGATCACATAAAGAACTCCATTGACCTTTTGTGTATTGCCAACATGATTTTAGATCAGATTAGTAGAATTTAATCTTTCTTCGATCGTCTCTTATGTGTGCAGGTTGGAGAAATAAGGAAGGATATCCAACAACTGCAAAATTTTCTCTCTTTATGCGCCTAAAAGTTTGAGAAAATTAGGGAAGTTTCTGTCTAAAATCATTTTCTCAGGTTGCCTTAAATAATTTTGAGAAATGACTATTGATACTAACTCTTTACAAGATGGAAAATTAATCCTATTGTTCTAGTCAAATTTTGACCTTTGACCCATTATTGAACATCATCACAGAAAATATCAATGTCCTAAGTCTTATCTCATTTCATTGGCTTTAATCTAATCGGATACAACCTTTTGAACCTACAAATTTACTGATTATCTTTTATGACTGAAGGAAACCCAAATCCTAATCAGAATAGGTTGAAAACTTGATAGGAAGATTGTCTATGTTAGGAAAGTAGGGATGAGGAGAGGAAGCGTATCATTAATTACTAGATTCAATATTATTTAAATGCTACCCCATGATTCACCAAGGGTAATATAAATTACAATCTTTGGTATTTTTTTGACCTCCCTAATCCATTTCATTTAAAATACATCCTCTTAACAAATTATGGACTTGATCTTCCAAACCCTCATTACAAAAATATGTATAATTATATTCACTAACATGCCTTTAACTTAAGAAGAATTTCTTGGAAGAATGTTTTTTATCCACATATCACAGCAGCTAATCTCAAACAACTAGCATCAAGTTATTACTCCTCATTCAAACAATCCCTCATTTGGAATCACCCTCAAATTCACCCATGATATTGTGACAGAAGAAAGATATTCCAAAGAACAATCTGATAAATATTTTGGAAAGATGATCAAATTCAAGACCTCAAGCATCCACTTCTCATGTGTAGCCTCATCAAATAATTTCACCAAAGTCATAAAACCTCCTATATCATCCTTTATGAATCCCTGGTTGGTTGATTTCAATATCCTTGGTAGGTACTAAAACATCAACAACACAATTAGGAGGTTCTTCTCACTCAACTTGCTCTTGGTTTGATTTGCCTTGCTAGGAGCCATTTCTAATATGCAATTTTTCCTTTGAGAATGCACCCTTTGTTTCAACCATTCCTGGAAATGATGGTGTCCTTAAAATATAACTCGCATGGCTATTTTTCTCCCAGATACTTGAAGTACCCAACTTTGTTTAAACACATTGAAGGTATTTATACGATTCATAGATATCTGGGTTTCTCAATATGAAAATATGATTCACCCAGTCTTTAATTGTAGATAGAAATTCGTAGTTGTGGTGGAAAACACGTGTCTATGATGCATAATTAAAATGATCTACAAAATGGGGATGATATCTATATATCTTTTTCTATGAGCTCCATTCATCTCACAACAATTGAAAAGTTTTTGTTATGATAGATTTCAATAAGACTGGTGGGATGAACTAAAACATGTGGCATATACTCAACAAATCAAAGCCACCCTCATATCACCCTTCTTCCCATACACCCAATTATACATGTAATGCTTAAATGAAAATCTTAAGGGTGAGTAAGAATTTTAAACTAAAAGGGAAGTTGAAAGCACTATTAATAGTGTGGGAAGTATAAGTAAACTCATCGGGGCTATGGACACTCACTAGAAGTGGGAATATACTTATATGATACCAAGGCATCTTTGTTGGGGCTACAGACACTCGATGGCAGCAAAGAAATGTCAGGAACAGAGAGACAAGGAACACACTTATGTATATGTCAACATAAAACTAAAATATCAAGGCCTGCAACTGAACTGAAGCTAATCAAAAGTACACTTTTAATTTAATAATTTACCTTACTAATTGGCTCACTGAAAAAGAATATGTTAGATAACATTTATGATGATAGATTATATATTTTTAAGGATTCGACATTAATTTGGTACCCATAATTACAAAAACATTTGCTGCAATTTTATGTGTGTGTCTCCATATTCATATTTGAAGTTAAGGCCCTAAATATATAATGACATAGATAATTGCTTCTTCCAATGCGTCACCATTTGTTGTGACCACAACAACTCTCCTTTTATTTTTTTCTCTCATGAGACAAAATAAATGAAGCCCCATACCAGTTTGAAATCCAAAAGCCTAACCCACCTGCACTACCACCTTACCTGCCCTGTCATTACCCACAGAGATACGAGTGTAAGTAGTTGGTGAATACTAGCGCTTCAGGAGTCCTTTTTTTATTGCGCACTCCTGAGTCTTGTCATGATATTCTCTTTCTCACTTTGGGAATTTCTCCCTAGGAAATATTCTACTGAAGCCATATTTTTGATTGAGTGTTGTCTTGGTACTTTGAATATAGTATTAATCAACCAGTAGTTGACATGTTTGATATCTGAGGTTGATGGAGTGATATTGATTTTGATGATGACATGCATTTTCTTAGAGTTAATTCAGTGAATCACTATCTTTTAATCAATCCAAAGAGGTTTCAATATCAAGTAAAGTAATTTGGAAGACAAATATCAACCAAATTGGTATTAGGAAAACCCAAAGTGAGCTTATCAATCCCGTCATCTGGAAAATTTGGAAGTCTTCTCATTAAAACCATTGGGATCATGGACTTTGGAGATTCAAATTTTGGAATTTATAATCCTTATAGATGAAACATAATTCTCTCTGCTTGATCAACTCATTCTCTTCCACTCGCATAAAATGTTGTTGAAGAATTCCTAAATTTGAATGCTTATATAATGATTTTCCCTAGTAAATTTCCATTAGCTAATCATGAGGAAGGAAGATGTAGGACTATCCCTTACAGTCACATAATTAACTACTTCACCTATGATCTTCCGGGATAATCAAAAGGGGGAGGGGGGGGGTGGGGTAAATGATATTTTATATGTGGAATCTGCTAGAAAAATATCATAAACATATATATTTCACTTGTGTGAAATGAACATGTTCTTCCCCTTTGTTAGGTAAGGGATGAGTGTGATACAACCACATAACTTCTTCCTAGGGTATCCTCATTGATATTTTTCATTACATCTGATGATGATTACACGATGTGCATATGAAATTGTAGAAGTTTAGATTGAAAGCATGAGTTCCTAACAAAGTAAATCAGAGGAAAGGTTATATTATTAGTATCCTACAAATTTGACTTCAGTTTAAATGAATCAAAACTTACTTAGTTTTATCTATTAGACTGTCACATGTTCACTCCGTGATAACTAAAATAGAAATTCAATTTTCAAAAAGAGACACATGTACGTTGCTTGAAGGTTTTATAGAACTTGTACATATGTTGATTTTTATATACATGGGAGATGGAGAAGCTTGAAACGGAAGGGAAAGAAAAATGACAGCCCATAAACTCAATCCCCACAAGATAAATATGAATGGACATTAGATAGAAGATGAACAAAAAAGTTTCATGGATCAAAGTTTGTAAGAATAGTTGATGGTGGAAAATGGTTATTTAAACTAAATACTCAAAGTTTCCCATAGGCCCAGAGAATCTGTGCATGTAAACATCATAGGCCATTTTCATTGTTTCATAGTTGTAGGAGTGCAGATGCGGTCATTTTTTGTAAGCATTGTGAAATCATGATACACATCTTCTTTCCACCTATTAGATACAACCCATGAAGACAAAAATGTTTCATACATAAATCCTTGCAGGGGTCTTTGAGAAACATCAATATAAAATTCCTTGGTGATCCACCAGCCGCATACCATGCGGGTCATACCCCTTTAGACCTTAACTTTTGGACCCTACTGTAATAGATCCATGCCTATATGTGACTCATATTTTTGGATTTACCTTTGCAGAGGTTAGCCATGCCTAAGCCCATATCATGTCCACAAAAATAGCATTGCAAGGCTTTGTGCTTGAAATACCATTTGACTTGTTGTTTAACAATTGGCAGGACCCTGTTGGTGGTAATACCCAATCAGGATCATAGAACAGATTGGTAACATAACCAAAAACACGCAAGCCATAGACCATGCAGGATATTTTGTGTGAGAAAACGTATGTGGGTTTTTCTCCAACCAAATTACTAATACAAAAAATTTGCATCCCTAAAACCCCTCAACCTACAAACCTTACAGTTAACAGATGTTATCCCCGTAAAATGTATTGATCTAACCTTATCAAATATCGGTCTCATTCGAATTTCTACATGCATGTATAAGCTCCCGCAAAACCTTCTTACAATGCAATATGTTATGCAACATCACCCTCTGATGATCAATGATGAGATATTTTTAGATATGCATATTATTCAAGCTATCATTTCATACGCCTATCGGAAATAAATCATTGCAAACTAATTGAAGTACAATGGTAGCATAGGGAATCATGAATAGATGTAGTTCATATCATAAAGGATTTTGGTATTTTATATGGAGACTAATAATTGTCTTGGATTTTTAGGTTTCCAGGAAATAGTATGTGATCCAAAAATGGATCTCGGAACCAAAATGGGTCCAGGAAGGCCTAAAAATCAAAGTGCTCAGAATCACATCAAAACAGACATGTGCGTTGGTCTCATCGATATGAACCCAACGCAACTTGAACAGGATCAAACGGACGTCGTATGTGAAATACATTGTAATATGTTCCTTTTGCCAAACAAGCAAATTTTTTATGACTGTGCAGTCCGTACAGTGTTAACATGGCAACTGACTATACAGGTCCTACGTCCGTATAGTGGAATTATGACTGGGAATATGTTGTTGATAGGTGGGAAAATGATTTGTTGACACATGGCATATTTCTAGGTGAATGTAATGGTGCCACGTGGCCCATTCTTGGGTTGCCATGTGGCACCCCTCCGTTGGTCGAACAGTTTGGGCAAAAGTTTATGTGACTCCATGGGAGTTGAACCCATGGCCTCTGGTCCGCGTGAGCGCTTTGGCAGGGCCAGGCTACCATCCTGCCCACTTTGTTTATTGTAAACCATAGTGCAACGTTTATATTTAAACTTGCCATAATGTATTTTGGGCGAAAAAAAAGGGTTGGGGCCTAGCCCCAACCCCCGACACAAACTTTATCATACAACCTTTACCATGTGCCCACTCCATTATATGTTAGTGCATGTGGATACTAGTTGGATTTTAGCCCGACGCATTGGCATGTGACTACACAATATGACCCCTAGCGTGGATATGTGGGGATAGCACCCGGTCGATCAGCCTAGCCCGTCGACCAAGGCGCGTGACCAAGGAGCTATGACCAAGGGAAAAACTAGTTGCACGTGCATGGGTGACTAGGGTGGTGGCCATATGGCCAAGCCACATGACCAGGGCATGAGATCGGGGGGGCTAAGGATCAACACCAGCCTAGCCCGAGGACACTTGGACAGTGCGCATATGACCAGGGGCCCAGACGGAGGAGGTTGCACCCAATAGTTTAGCCCAAAAGTGGGTTTTCAACCATATTATATGATTTTTAGTGATTTTTAAGCCAAATTTGGGAGATTTTGGCCATTATTGGAGAATCTAGAGCCCTTTTTGAGGCCATATCTTGGGGGGAAGTTGGGATTTTGTTGCCAACTTCAAGCCTATATAAACCATAGGTTCTTGGAAGCCTTAGAGAGGTTCAAAATAGGAAAATGTTGAAGAATTGTAAATCCAAAGCCATTTTTATGTAGGGAAGACATTGAGGAGAGCAACTTTGCGGGCCATTTCTGGGAGCTTTGTTCATCTGTTTTCAGTGTCGTCAGTTGTGATGGGTTCTTGAGATCTATAAGAACATAGCCAAATCAGTTTGTAATCCATTTGGAACTGTTATAGTGTATTTTTGAAGCTTTGAAGAGAATTAAGAAAGCCTCACCCACTAAGACAAAGGCCCACAAACGTAGGCGAGATTACCGAACACTGTTAACAACTTTGTTGTTATGCTTTGTTGATTCTTGTGCTTATTTCCAGATCTTTATTTTTCATTATGGCTTCCATATTAAATATTTATTTCTTCCTCTTTCTTCAAATTCTTAAATGGTTAATGAACTCATATTTTAAAACTCAACCATAGTCTTTAAAAGATATTTTCGGATCAAGTGGTATCAGAGCTAGTTGACGGTTGGTTTTTGAGTTTGAATTATTACCAAGGAAAATATGAATCATGGTGAAGGTGTAATTGTTGAAGAGAATCTTGATATTGGATCAGGAAAGTGGACATCTCAAAGTGATAAAATGGCATCTAAAGAGGGACTTTCTCAAGATGAGAAGGATTTTCGAAATACTCTCTTTGCCATGGAAGAGATGGTGAAAGTGTTGTATGAATATTTCTTGGAACGAAAGAGATCGATTCAAGGGAAATATTCAAAGAACAGCAAAAGTGAAGAAGAATTGAAGGAATTTCCTTCTACACCTGATTCAAAAATCATCTCTGAGGTATGTGGTGGAAGTCATTCATCAATTTCGCATTATTCCCATCAAGATGGTTCTTTTAGTGCATTTGAAAAACATACAAGAGGTATAGGTTTGAAATTTCTAACCAATATGGGTTATGAAGGAAAGGACCTTGGAAATAAGGGCGAAGGTAATATTAATCCCATAGAGGTTGTGGAAAGACCTCTTTATTTAGGATTTGGATATGGTGAAGAGGAGAATGCTCCAAAACAATGGAAGCAAGTGATGCTTCAAATGATCAACTTAAGTCATTGTGGGAACCATTCACAAAAGGTGATGGTGTATCACTCCATTATGGTGATAGTTAATGCAAGTCATCTCCAAATAAAAGTGAAGATAAGAAAGAAAGTTATAATGGTCATGGTTGTTCCAAATCTTTTTTTGATTATAAAAAGCATAATCATGTAATCCAAAACTTGTAGAATATGTATCCTTGTACGTTTTGTCATTCACCCAAGCATTGTGTGACCAAGTGTTGGAAGAGACAATCTTTGTATAGGAAATTTATGTCGACCAGGAAGGAGACACAACATAAAGACTCAACTCCACAATGGAAGAAAGAGAAGGGAAAACAAGTTTGGATGTCAAAAAACCATTGCACTTATTGCAACAAGGGTGGACATCAAAAGGCTAAATGTTGGAAACTTAATCCAGAGCTTCGTCCAAAGAAGGACAAAAATATTGTGCATGTACTCACAAAGGAAGAGGCAGTACCAGAGAAGCAATAGGAACAACACAAAGGAAAGAAACCATTCACTTGGTTTTGCCAGAAGTGGATGTCACATCTTCATTGTATTTTGCTTCCATTAATGTAATCACACATGTTGTAATGATGACTTGTTATAACATCATTTTGTAAAACATAGTGTTTTGTTTTATCCTTATGAGTATGTAATCAGTAAGGTCAATTTTGTAACCTTTTGGAGGACCAAAAGGTTTTAGTGGGGAGGATTGATCCAAAAATGGATCCCGAAACCAAAATGGGTCCAGGAAGGCCTAAAACTCAAAGTGCTCAGAATCAATTCAAAACGGACATGTGCGTAGGCCTTGTCGATACAAAACCAACGCAACTTTAACAGGCTCAAACAAGCATCGTATGTGAAATATATCGTGATTTGTTCGTTTCTCCAAACAAGCAAAATTTTGATGTCTGTGCAGTCCATACAGTGATGACGTGGAAGCTGACTATACAAGTCATATGGTCATACAGTGATGTGGTAGGTACAGTGGCATGATGACTGGTAAGATGTGTTTTACAGGTGGGTGAATTATTTGTTGAAACATGTCATATTTTTGGGCGAATGTAATGGTGCCACGTGGCACAGTCTTAGGTTGCCACGTGGCACCCCTTCATTGGTCCAACAATTTGGGAAAAATTTTATGTGACTCCACAGGAGTCGAACCCGTGACCTCTGGTCCAGGTGAGTGCTTTGGTAGGGCCATGCTACCAACCTGCCCACTTTGTTCCTTGTAAACCATAGTGAAAAGTTTATATTTAAACTTTCCATAATGTATTTCAGGCGAAAAAAAAGGGTTGGGGCCTAGCCCCAGCCCTCGATGCAAACTTTATCATACGATATTTACCATGTTCACACTCCTTTATACTTTAGTGCATGCAAATACCAATTGGATTTTATCCCAACGCATTGGATCTTATCACTTTGGTCCAGGTTGCAATGGATTATTCATGATTTGTATTGACACATAGATCCTCTTTGTATGTCTCGTGGCTATGTCTAAATTTGAGTTCTTTTAGATCATAGATCCAGAGTGTATTCCTGGTGGCTATGATGAATAATGATGACATGGATCCATAGTGTATGTTTAGTGGCCATGACTCACTTGAAACTTATGATTAGGGTCACTTGTAGTCTAAGCATGGGAATGCCTACCTCATAAATGGTATGATATTATGCAGATGATTGTTTGTTTGCAGGTTCTTGATTGATGTGCTCCTGTTTTCAACACACACATTCTACAAAATATTTCAGTTGTCACAAGTTCCAGCTTCATACTTTGGGGGGAATTGTGTTACACATTATTTTGGTCACCTCAGTGATCACCTGACAACATGTGTGCATGTTCCCTAAAAATATTAAAGAGCCTTTCCCCATGGGAAAAGTGATTTACTTTCCTCTGCCAAAAACCATATGAAGGAAGGTTGTCACACGCTGCTAAATACATAGGGTGTGACGATGCCTGATTGTCGCATCCTACACTATACCTGGACTATGACGTCGTCACATGCTACTAAGTCTGTAGGGTGAAACGATGCTTAAATCTTGGGAAAATTCAAATTTCATGAATGTTCTAGAAGGGGATCTTCTAGAAGATGAGGTGGCCTTTGATCAGTTTGGATCTTACTCGCTTCTCTGATTTGGTGGGATCATCCTAATCTCCTCATCCATCTCTCTTTCACAGTATATAAAGAGGGATATCTCATGGAAAAGGCTAAGGTTGAATAGGCTAAGATTTGTATGGAGAGTTCTGCTTCAGATTGTGCTTGAGAGCTTTTGTTTAGTTCTTCAAGTCAGATTGTGGATCTTCTTCATTCAAGTCAATTGGAGCAAAGGTGTGTGTGTTGAAAAAAAGAGCCATCTAAAGGGGACCTTGCAAAATAAAGGCATGAGTTGTATTCTCCACTTTCTATTCACTTAATACAGTAATGCATTTCTTTCCTATATAAGCATCTCGTCTTCTATTGTATAATTATGTGATCATATACATAGACTTCATTAGAATATACATATATTTGTTCCTCTTCTTTGTTGGTTTGTGACCCTTGGACAGGCTTGTTATTCTGTAAACTCAGGGAAGGAGCTACAAAGACGACACTAGAGAGAACAAGCGTCGTTTAAAAGGTACATCTCTTATAACTCATTAAACTAGTTTATATGATGATGAAGTTTAAGATGAAGTGTGCATTTTGTTATGTTTTGTTCTAGTTTCAATTGGGATCTAGGGAGATCTATTTATGTCTGCATTTACTGATTAATCCAATAAAAAAAATTGGCGACCATGCTAGGGATTACGACTTTTTTTTTTTTTTTTGCCTCTTATTTTCTTTTAGCCTACCTTCTTTTGATTAAAATAATTATATGAGTCTAGGGGTGATCCATATGGACTCCCTGGGTCTGAAAGTTCAGTTAGATTTTTTGTCTTTCTTCCATTTTTCCTTAATTACAGAGATCGTCGTATTATACTATATAGGTAGACTATGATGATCCTCTAACATCGCACCCTGCTTGTGAAAACCAGTGCAACAACGTCACATTATGCCCTATTGGTAGCCTACGATGACCCTAGCTCGTCACACTGTGCTCCATTGTTAGACTACGATGATTCCTGTAGGAATTGTTGGAAGAGCCATTTTTTGTTTTTTCCACCCAGTTTTGCCTCAATTGCCTGGGATGAACTTCTGATACCATTGATTGATTTATTTATGAGTTTGAAGCTTGCGTTTGATTGGTTTTCATGAATTGAAAGTCTTTCTTTATAATTTTTGCAAGTTTTTCTTTTAATTCTTGTCGCAAGGGTATAATATGTGGATCTTGATCTGAGTGCTTGTTTGACAAAGGGTCTTTGATTTGTTTGAAGTTTTGGATTGATTTTACTTTCCAGATTGTTTATTGATTGAGAGACACTTTTGTTTGCATTCAACAAAAGGATTTCCTATCATTTTCATTTTTGTCTACATTACAAGTTTGATTTGGGAATTGTGTTGAGAATGTGTTAATTTTCTTGGATTACATTTTCTTTTCTTCATTACATCTCTGATTTGATTTGGGAAAGGAAGAACTGGAGTCATCTATTCTTTTTAGTAATCTTTCGTAATAAAATTGTTGCATTCAAAATAGTTGTTAAAGGAGAAAGTTGGAAAATTTTGTAGTTTTAATTGTTTGGGATTTTGTTCATTCAAGAATTGAGAAATTGTATTATGTAGATTTTGTACTTCAAAAAGAGATACCTTATCCCTACTTTAATTAGAGTTCATTGAATTGAAAGATTGCATATTCATATCTTCTTGCACTTTATTGGGTTAATGTCACATACATCATCAGTTTCATTTCCATCTCCCTTTTGAGTAAACAACAACCATTAAAATACAACATGATTTTAAAATTTATTAGCAACTTTTATTTTCTAGAAATTCTCTTCATCAACATTAGCTAGGATAGCTCTTTTGAATAGGTTGTAAGGCACACTCTCTAAAGCATCAAAACACACAGTAGTATCTTTTGATAGGAAGAGTTCAAATCCACTTGCTACATTTTTTCCTGGGAATCCCTTCTAACACAAGGGTCAATCATGAGGTCGCATTAGGACCGACAGAGTTACTCACCCTACTTTGTCGATCTTAATGTAGAGATTGCGCGTATTATTGGGGGTCACTTGAGGGTATACCAACGATTATGTGTGGGAGCTTCTCGAGTTGATTCCAGGCTAAATACCCTATTGGAAAAATAACTGAGAGGGGGAGGTGAATCAATTATACATATATAAGATTGAAACTTTTCAAGTTCTTTTCTGAATCTTTCTAGATTATTATTTAATGTGTTGATGATAAATTAAAATGCATAGATATACAATATTTTATCAATCACACAAAATACACAGAGACGTTGATTTTCCTGAGGAAACCCATAAAGGGAGAAAACCTCTTCTTCTTCATATGATAAGTAGTATTTATTTTCTCTACATTATCATTCTTATGAGAACCAACTCTTTGTGAGGCTACCACCTTTTTTTTACAAGCTGCAACCTGTTGAGAGCACCAATTGTCCAGTTTCTTTAGCACCCACGAGAAGGAAGCACCAACTCCCTGAGTGTTCCAGCACCAACTTCCAGTCACATAGGCACCAACCTGTATCACATAGAACAATGGTTCTCCCTTGCACCACCCTACCACCTTGGTCTTTTCTGGTTGCAACCAGATGGAAGCTACAACTCCCTCTGTTCAAGAACCCACTTGAAACTCAGAGGACAATAGTCCTCCCTAGAACCTCCCTACCACCCTGAGATATAAAACTTTGTTATATAAATTTATTACAGTGATATAGTATTTGATAATGGCTTACCAGTCTCATCATTGTTCTGCTATACTGCTCTACTCTGCCTGCATCAGTGTATTCCCTCTTGCATCATATTGTTCTTTTTGTTCTTCTGCTCTGTCTCTGCATACGCACCTCAGCATTCTCTTCTACGCACATGAATCACAATTGAAGATGCCCCTTCTCTTCTCTATTCTGCATATATTTATCATGCCAAGTCCTCAGCTAGATCATGCATGCAACTCTTCATCCTCTCTGGCAGTTACAGTCTTCGACACTTTTCCAACTGTAAATTGTCTCTATGATGAGTCTTCATTCCACTGGCAATTATCTCGAGACTCTTCATCTCTTCTAGTGATCACCCTGAAGCTCTTCAATTCTATGGAAGATACCATTAGTTCATTCTGGTAGTTACAGAGAGAACCTTCACGCGCTCTTCCCTTTGGTGTCTTTTCCCTTCCTGAGAAAACTACACAGTGGATGCTAGCTTTTCTGGCTAATTCCCTTCCTTTCATGTGACCATGAGTTGTGATCAAACACCTATCCAAAAGGCTCTTCACAACTTCGCGCATCAGATATTCTACTGTGAGTCACCTCAAATCTCCCAACTCTCAAAATTATGAGGTAGAGCCTAGTGACACTAGCTCCTTCCCCTATTCTCCTTTGATGTGACCATTTTTTGTGACCACATGCTAATCAAGAAAGCACTTCGAAACTTCATGCTTTGGATATTTTGCTGTGAGATATCCCGACTCTCCCAACTCCCAAAATCCAAAGTACATCTAGCCATATCAACGATCCAAGACCCTCGGTGATCCGATGGTCCAGATATCCTCTTCATACTTCAAGTCTTTGCGACTAGCGATGTCAGAAGTTAGAGCACTTCCTTTCTTCGAGATCTGAACTCTCGAACTCTGAAATTTTTTGTGCCAAATCAATGGTCCATGACCTTCCTCGATCAACAACTGTGATCACCTTCGCGAACTTAGACTTCACGAGTTTTTGCTTCTCCTATCTTTGATTTCCCAATTTGTGAATCAGCGTAATGTTGATTTCTCACCACGTGTCCTGCCTCAATAGACGGCTAGGATTCCTTCACACTTCGGGACTTCGCACTTCACGATTTCAGAAGTTATCACTTCCTTTCTTTTGTTTCCTTATTCCCAATTCTTTGATCTTGTCCAATTGACGGCCCACGACTTTCCTCAATCCAATGGTCCATATCTTCCAAGTGCTTGATCTGATGGCCACTGTCACTCCTCCTCCTGAGCTTACAATTTCTTCAGACTTAGAATATTTTCTAATTATTCAAAGGCTTTGACCTTTGTTCCTCCTATGAGTCTATCTCTTGGACCTTATCTGCACTTCTGGAAAGAGTTGTCCCTTCTGATCTTTCTCACCGATGTAATGCTAAATCTATTATCTCTTCTGAACATTTGACTTCGTTCAGATTCTCAAAGGGTCTCAATCCTTTGGACCTCAAGGGCCTTTCTACTTCACTCTTGGCAGTCCTGTGCTTGTCCTTCTGAGCTTGTAGACAGCAATTCTCGATGTTATCATCGTTGTTTTCCCATTTTTCATCATTGTTGCCAATATTCCATTGTCGTTGTTTTTCTTGCCATCAATGACAAGCACACTCTTCCTATAAATATGCCAATAATCTCCCCCTTTGGCATTGATGGCAACCCTGAAAAGATGCACTATTCTTCCTAGACCTCCAACTGTAGCAGACCACACCTTTTTCTTCCTGTTTGAGATCAATGTCAAAGAGAACTAAGAGTGACTCTGTTCTCACCCTGAATCACTCTCCCCCTGATTAGATATACTATGAGCACTCTCCCCCTGATTAGATAGGCTATTTTAACTTGATAACAGGGTCACGCCCAACTTCTGGCATAGATACTCAAACTAAGCTTTTGCAAGTGGTTTAGTGAAGATATCAACAATCTGATATTTGGATGGAATATAATGCAAAGAAACAATAGTGTTGATAACCTGTTCCCTCAAGAAGTGATACTTCATGGGTATATGCTTGGTCTTGGAGTGAAATAAAAGATTCTTTGACACACTAATTGCACTTGTATTATCACAATGAATTGGAATCAGTGTAGTATATTTGACCTCCAAGTCTGCAAGTGTCTGAATCATCCACAATACTTGGATATAGCAAGTGGCAGCTGCAATGTATTCATCTTCTATAGTTGATAAGGAAATGGAACCTTGCTTCTTCCTCAACCATGCTACAATAGAATCTCCTAAGAAGAATTCACCTCCACTCGTTCTTTTCCTTTCATCCATGCAGTTAGCCCAATCAGCATCTGAATGGACTGATAATTGAAAATTATGATTCCTAGGATACCATAGGCCATAGTTCATTGGTCCTTTCAAGTATCTGAATATTCTTTTGACAACTAGCAAATGACTTTGTTTAGGTGAAGACTAATACCTTCCTACCATTCCAACAACATGCATTATGTCTAGATGAGATGTTGTGATGTACAACAGGTTTCCTATCATAGACCTATATGAACTCTGATCAACATTATGTGAGTCATCATCCTTTATTATTTTGCATCCAGTGACCATAGGTGTGCTTATAGGTGTAGAATATTCCATTTGAAACCTTTTCAACATTTCTCTTAGATATTTCTCTTGAGAAAGAAATATTCCTTTAGACCTCTAAGTAATTTGCAGACCAATAAAAAATGATAGTTCGCCTATAATAGACATTTCAAATTCAGACTGCATGGTAGAAGCAAACCATTATACCAATGAAGCATTATTACTTTTGAAGATGATGTCATCTACATATACCAACACAATGAGAAAATCATTATCCTTTGTTTTGATATATAAATTGCAGTCAATTGTTCCTCTATTGAACCCTTTGTCTTGAAGATACTTGTCCAATCTATAATACTAGACATGAGGAGCTTGTTTCAACCCATATAAGGCTTTCTTCAGCTTGCAAACAAGGTCAGGGTTATCTGACAGTTGGAAACCCTCTGGTTGTTCCATATAGACTTCTTCTTTTATATCTCCATTTAGAAAAGCTGACTTGACATCCATTTGGTAGACTTTAAACTTCTTATGAAAAGCATAGGAAAGAAACATTATAATAGCTTCTAATCTTTCTACGGGCGCAAATGTTTCATCAAAATTCAGTCCTTCTATTTAAGCATACCCTTTGCAGACCAATCTAGCCTTATTTCTTACAATATTTCCTTTCTCATTCATCTTATTTTTGAAGACCCATTTGGATCCTATTGCATTTTTATTTACTGGCCTAGGAACAAGTTCCCAAGTATCATTCTTTTCAATTTGCTCCAGTTCCTCATTCATTGTTTTAACCAATTTACATCCTTATTAGCTTCAGTAAAGTTCTTGGGTTCCACCATGGATATGAAGGCTATATGTGATTGCTCGATGTCTTTTATTATCCTTCTCCTGGTTTGTACACCTTTGTCTTTCTCACCAATTATCTGACTTGTAGGATGATTCTTTTGAGTAATTCTGGAGGAAGGATTTGATGTTGATTGTTGTCTTGACTCTTCTTGTCTAGGTGTCTCTTATCCACCTAATTCATCATATTCTTGTGACTCTGAGATTTGATGTTCTTCATTTTCAGTATCCTCATCATCTTCTTCATTTGACTTGGTTCTTATTCTTTGTTGATCTTTTACAGGAGCTTCTTCATCAATTCGAACATCAATACAGTCTACTAATTTATGCATTATTTTGTTAAAGCATCTGTATCCTTTACTGTTAGTTGCATATCCTAAGAAGATACCTTCATCATCTCTACCATCAAATTTTCCTAGATGATAAACATTATTTTTTATGTAGCATTTACCTCCAAATACTTTGAAGTGCTTGATTGATGCAGGTCGACCAAACCACAACTCATATGGAGTTTTATCACTGTTCAGCCTTAGATGCACTTTGTTTAGAATATGAACAGCTGTGTGAACAGCCTCCACCCAGAAGGTTTGTGAAATGTCCCTTTCACTCATCATATCCCTTGCCATTTGTTGAACTGATCTATTTTGTCATTCTACAACTTCATTTTGTTTAGGAGTACCTGGAATAGTATATTCTCTTTTAATTCCATGTCTATCACATAATTCCTTGAAATCTATGACAAAAATTCTCCTCCCCTGTCTGAGTGAATTACCTTTAACTTCCTTCCTATCTAATTCTCATCTAATGCCTTAAACGTTTTGAACTTCTCAAACACATCGGATTTTTCTCTCATAAAGGCAACCCACATAAGTCTGGAGATGTCATCAATGACCAGCATAAAGTAACATTCTCCTCCAGTTCCTTCCTTTCGTGATGGTCCACACAGAACCATATGAATAAGTTGAAGTGGTTTCTTTGAATATGCGAAACTCTTTGATTTGAATTGAACACGAGTCAGCTTCCCCATTTGATAGGATTCGCATACAGAGTTATGAAGCTTAGATATTCTTGGAAGATCTTTCACAACACCTTCATTATTTAGCTTCACAATATGATCAAAATTCAGGTGTCCAAGCCTTCTGTGCCATAACCAAATTTCATCAAATTTTCTTAAATGACGTTCTCCTTATATTTCTTCAGAACATGGACATTGTTTTCAGTTCTAACCCCTTTTGCAATCATCTCTCTTGTGTTCACTATTTTTATTTTACAACCTTTGGTAGTGAAAGTGAATTCACATCCTCTGTCACACACTTGATTGACACTTAGAATATTATGCTTTAATCCATCAACAAATAATACATATTGAGCCTTGGATCTTCCATTACCTAATATTACTAGACCTTTACCTCTTATCTTTCCTAGAGAATCATTTACAAAGGTCACATTTCTTGATTTACTTTCTTTTAGTGATAGGAACTTACTTTTGTCACCTTTCATATGACTGGAGCATGTGTTGTCAATATACCAGGGGTTCTTTTGTCTTTGAGCTTCCAACACTAATCCACACTTGTTGTCTTCTTTCTTCTTCCAAACATTGATGTTTTCAGCTCTGTGATTTGAAACTTGCTTATAGTTCTTTAGGCGACAGTCTGGAGCTTTATGTCCATAATTATGGAAAATGTAACATTCTAGTTCATTGAATAAAGGATCATAACAATTGTTATGTTTAATCTACATCCTTTTCCCAGCCATCACATGATTTGTAGTATGTGTTTGTTTGTTACTTGGTTGTCTCATTCTTTTTTGTTCCTTGGGTGTCTTGATTACTCATGTCTAAATCTTAATGAACAATTTATAGCTTTGTGGAAAAATTTAGAACAGTAAAAACAATATCCATAGAAAAAATATTTGTACCTGGAAAATGGTTGTCTTCTTTGAGAAGGTCCATTTCTTCCATGCTGATGATTTCCTTTAGCAAAGGGTGTATTATTTATGTGTTCTACAGATTCAGTTATGGTACCTATTTCTTCACTCCTCCTTGGCAGTTGATTATCTTCCTTTGTTTCTGCAAGTTTGTTGTTGTCAATGGTTGTAAATTTCACATACTTGATGGATTCTTTGTTCCTTGGTTGACCACTACTTGATCCCTCTTCATATCCCAAACCAATTTTCAACTTTGGATTCCTTTGCTAATTCAGAATGGTGGCTAATCCTTCTGAGGCTTTAATACTTGTCAGATTCTGATGATATAAGGCCTGAATATTCTCTAGATCTTTTCTGACAGACACTACTTCAGCTTCCAATTTTTCATCTTTTGTTTTGGCTTCCTTTAATTGTTGTGTGAGGATGTCCTCAATCCTCTTATCTTCTTCTAACTTAACTTTCAACAGAGCAATTTCTTCGGATGGTTCATTGCATGTTTTCTCATACCTGAGCAGTAACTGTTTTTCTTTTCTTTTCTTTTCTTTAAGTCTATCAATCTCTTCCATGGCACTGACAAGTTCTCCTTCAAGATATACTACTGCTTCACAATCAGTGAACTCGCTTCCTATATCTTGAACTCGCTTCCTATATCTTCAGTGTTTAGATATTCTAAGGCTATTAAGATGACATCATTTATTTGACTTTCAATAGAAGAGTCATTGTCTTCATCATTTCAAGGATCCTCATCATTGTTTACACACAGGATTTTCTTCTTAAAATTATTCTCTCTATAGACCTTCTTGTGTTTATGATTTTCTTCATCGTCATATGTCTAATCCTTTATTTTGTAAGGACACTTAGATGCAAAATTACCTATCTTACCACAGTTGAAAAATTTGAAGGGAAGTTTACCTTTGTATTTTCCTGATCCTTTCGTCAGTCTTCTCACAAAATTTGCTTCAATATCATCTATATCGGATTCTGTGTTTTTCTCTGCTTTAAAGGATGCCTCTCTTGTAGTGGATTTTTCTTTGGTGATTCTCATTTCATAAGCAGTTAGGGTTCCAAGAATTTGATCTAGTGCCAACGCTTTGAGATCAGTTATTTCCTCTATAGCAGATACCTTTGATTTAAATCTATCAGGAAGCGATCTTAATATTTTCTGGACTGGAAAAGATTCATCTATCATTTCACCTAGACCTTTCATAGTGTTGGTAGGTTCTTCTATACATAAGAAGTACTTACTAATAGTTTCGTCTTCATCCATCTTTAACTGTGAAAATTTCTATCTATGAATCTGAAGTTTTGCATCTTTCACCTTACCATTACCTTCATAACTACTTATCATCTTGTCCCACATAACTTTTGTTGATCACAGTGCATGAATTTGAAAAACTCGGCTTTTGCAAGTTCATTGAGGATAGAATTCATTGCTTTTGCATTAAAGCTAAACTCCAGCTTGTCATCTTTTGAGGCCAAGACTACAGGCTTCACATATCCAGTTTCAACGACATCCCAAACATCAACACCTAGGGACATTAAATATGTTCTCATCCTTATTTTCCAGAAGGCAAAGTTTGTTCCATCAAATAGAGGGACTCTATTAGTTGAACTTACTTCATGACTAGTCATGATCAAGCTTATGGATCTACCTTTGATCAAAGACACCGGATCTGATACCAATTGTTGGAAAAAAGACTGAGAGG
>JASDQU010588296.1:31711-48558 GCA_032191745.1 Picea mariana
GAAACTGATTTTCAAGCTTATTATTATTTAATGTGTTGTTGATAAATTCACATGCATAGATATACAATATTTGATCAATCACATAGAATACACAGAGACACTGATTTTCCTGAGGTAACCCATAAATGGAAAAAACCTCTTCTTCTTCATATGATAAGTAGTCTTTATTTTCTGTACATTATCATTATTATGAGAACCAACTCTTTGTGAGACTACCACCTCTGCTTTACAGGTTGCAACCTGCTGAGAGAACCAACTCTCTAGTTTCTCTAGCACCCACTAGAAGGAAGAACCAACTCCCTGAATGTTCCAGCACAAACTCAATAGAAGCACCAACTTCTAGTCACACAAGCACCAACCTGTATAACAGATAACAATGGTTCTCCCTTGCACCACCCTACCACCCTAGTTTTTTTGGCTACAACCAGATGGAAGCTACAACTCCCTATGTTTAAGCACCCACTTGAAACTCTGAGGACAACAGTCCTCCCTAGCACCTCCCTACCACCCTAAGATATAAAACTTTGTTACAGAAATTTATTACAGTGATACATTATTTGCCAATGGCTTACCAGACTCATTATTGTTCTTCTATATTGCTTTGCTCTGCCTGCATCAGTGTATTCCTGCTCACATCATCTTTCACTTTCTATTCTTTTTCTCTGTCTCTGCATGTGCACCTCAGAATTCTCTTCTACGCACATGAATCACAATTGAAGACACCCCTTCTCTTCTCTATTCTGCATATATTCATCATGCCAAGTCATCTTCAATATCATGCATGGAACTCTTCATCCTCTCTGGAAGTTACAGTTTTCGACACTTTTCCATCTGTCAATTGTATCTATGATGAGTCTTCAATCCACTGGTAGTTATCTCAAGACTCTTCAGCTCCTCTGGCAATCACCCTAAAGCTCTTCAAATTCTTTTGCAGATACCATTAGTATGTTTTGTCAGTAACAGAGAGAACCTCTATGTGCTCATCCCTTTGGTGCATTTTCCCTTCCTGAGAAAACTACACAGTGGGCGCTAGCTTTTATGGCTAAGCCCCTTCCTTTCACGCGACCATGAACTGTGATCAGACGCCTATTCAAAAGGTGCTTCGTGACTTCACGCATCGGATATTCTGTTATGAGTCACCTAGAATCTCCCAACTCCTTAAACTCTAAGGTAGAGCCTAGCGACGCTAGCTCCTTCCCCTATTCTCCTCTGATGTGACCACATGCTAATCAAGAAAGAGCTTTGAAACTTCACGCTTCAAATATTTTGTTGTGAGATACCCTGACTATCCCAACTCCCAAACTCTGAAGTACCTCGTGCCATATCAACGGTCCAACACCCTCAGTGATCCGATGGTCCAGATCTCCTTTTCATACTTCAAAACTTCACGACTCGCGATGTCGGAAGTTAGAGCACTTCCTTTCTTCGAGGTCTGAACTCTCAAACTCTGAAATTTTTCGTGCCAAATCAATGGTCCATGACCTTCCTTGATCGACAGTTGTGATCACCTTCGCGAACTCGGACTTCAAGAGTTTTCACTTCTCCTATCTCTGATTTCCCGATTTGTGAATCGGTGTAATGTTGATCTCTCACCACGTGTTGTGCCTCAATGGACGACCAGGATTTCTTCCCACTTTGCGATTTTGGAAGTTATCACTTCCTTTCTTTCATTTCCTGATTCTTGATTCTCCGCTCTCGTCCGATTGACGGCCCACGACTTTCCTCAATCCAATGGTCTATATCTTCACAATTCTTGATTCGATGGCCACTATCGCTCCTCCTCCTGAGATTACAATTTCTTCTGACTTAGAAGATTTTCTAAGTATTCAAAAGATTTGACCTTTGCTCCTCCTACAAGTCTATCTCTTGGACCTCATATTCACTTCTAGAAAGTGTTGTCCCTTATGAGCTTTCTCGCCAATGTAATGGTAAATCCACTATCTCTTCTGATCTTTTGACTTTGTTCAAATTCTCGAAGGGTTTCGATCCTTTGGACCTCAAGGGCCTTTCTACTGCACTCCTGGTAGTCATGTGCTTGTCCTCCTGATCTTGTAGACAACAATTCTTGAAGCTATCATCATTATTTTCCTATTGCCATCATTGCTACCAATATCCCATCGTCGTTGTTTTTCTTGCGATAAATGACAAGCACACTCTTCCTATAAATATGCCAACATACCCTGCCTTTGTGCATGGATCGGACTATTAATCATTTCCCTACGCATCATTGTCATAATTGGTAACCTTAGTATCCTATCTCTTTAGGATCTTTACACGAGGTGACTGTGGAGGGGCAAGTCTTCACGGTACCTAGAATTGACATTGGCCAAACTCAATCAGGCTCCTTGGAGGGTATACCCATGATTATGTGTGGCATCTTGCACCATGATGTAAGTCCGTTAAGAAGGTCGTCAATGTAATGTTTCCACCTACTTTATCCCAACCCCTTTTTGTCTTGATTTCGTGATGTTGGATTTCATCACCAACTAGTGACTTCATAATAAGAAGGTTTGTTTGCTTGATTTGATTTCTAGATTTTATGAGTGAGTGTTGTGTGTTTCTCTATTTGGCCATAGATTTGTTTCATTCTTTATTTGCTTCAGCCAACATCGGCCTTCGTCGTTCATGTAGGATGCAAAGGCTACCTCTGAAAGATCCAGAAGGTTACCTCCCTTTGCTTCCTAACTCACTAGAGGGCTCTCCTAAGGGAGCAGTCAATAACTAAGTAGCCTCACAGGTTGGAAGTTTGCATTCTTTAGAGAGATTCATAATTGTTTTGGATTCTTTAGAGGCATTCAGACTTCCCCCAAATCCATTACTGACCATTAGACACGATGCACATTTTCTCTAGATGAATTCAATGGGACAAATTGTTGTTGTCGAGAATATTGAAGTACCTATTGGACCTAACGTAGAATCTAGAGTAGACGATCCACTTTTTCAAAGTGAATCATTTAGAACCCCGGCTCACACTACCGAAATTTTCAATCCTAGCCCTGTCCCTATCAGTTTTGTTTGGGGAACTTCTTCGGGAAAAGATATTTTTGGCACACTAGGAATGAGTTCTAATAAACCTATGGCATCACAAATTCCTGAGACATTTGTTACCTATATGGTACCTTTAGATCATTTTACTAGCACAACTAGTAATTTCGCCATAGTTTCAGACCAATTTTTGGTTGGTTCTCACTCCATTCTTCCTCTCCAGATGTCCCACTCTACCATGGTCCCACAAGCTATGACTTTTTCTACAAGAAATGTGGTTATCACTCAAGCTCCTATTGGAACGCCACTTTCACTTAGACCAAATCCATCACTTCCCCCTGGGTATAATGCTCTGAATACTTCCATTGTTATTCCTGCTCAGAATCCATCCGGAGGGTCTAGACTTTTTGTTCCTCTTGGGTATAATGTTGCTAGTCAATTTGTTCCTACACCTAGATAAGATCTCTCTGGGCATCCTTACGTTCCTCCTCCACATTTGTTTGGAGGATCTAATCCTCCTGAACCTAGTGGCTCCAATCCAGTTGGAGGCACCAGTCATTCTTTCACTTCTGGTTTTCATATTGCTATTGGAGGTCAACCTCAAGTTGGGGGGAAACCTCAATTTGGGGGGCAACCTAAAATTGGGGGACAACATCATCTTGGGGGGAAACCTCAAGTTGGAGGACATAACCCATTTTATGGACAAATTATACCTGTGTTACAATCTCAACCTATGAATATTCCATTCCAAGGGGATCAAGAACTGCCTGGGGGGAAACATCCTCAAGTTAATTCTTTTGTACCTCCTAATTTAGAACAACCATATCCAGGTTCTATGAATCCTACCTGGGGTCAAAATTTTCAGTCTAATGTTCCTTTCCAAGGGAACATACCTAATCAACCAAATCCTAGTGGTCATTTGACTCAAAACCCTCCACAACCGAATCTGTGAGGACTATCTAACTACCTACAGACTGCTTATGCTCCTACTAGTATACCTACGCGACTTCCTCCTCAAAACTACCAGTTTCCTCAAGTGAACAGACAGTTGCCTTTTCTTGCCACTTTGGATTTACCAAATTTATCTAGGATTTTGAGTGATCTTATTTTGCATTCTCCTTATTGTCCCATCATCCCAGCCAAATTATTATCTGACATTCCTAAATTTGAATTTCGATCAGGAGAAGACCCAAATAATCACGTCATGGCGTTCCATCTTTGGTGTTCATCCAACTCATTGATGGATGACTCTATAAGATTATGACTTTTCCAATGAACTCTCACGGGTTTGTCAGCCAAATGGTACATCAAGTTACCATGGGGATTCTTTAATGATTTTAATACCCTATCCATGGAATTTTTAACACATTACTAGTTGCCAATTCGATATGAGACAGGAACCAAAATTTTGAGTTATTTTAAACAATCCTCTTCCACTCATATTTCTCATCATATCCATGAGTGGAGGAGTAGAAGATACTTCATCAAAGTTCCCCTTCTTGGTCAACTATTGGCTGAGTGGTTTACCAAATCACTCATTGGGCCTATCGCCCGTGATGTTTCCATGGGTTATATCGCCATTGAAGAGCAGGCGATTAGTTGTTCTCAATATCTAGATCTCATTTATTCATAAATAGGCACACTTTACGACTTAATCCCCGATGCTCCTCGTCCTTCTATGAATTCTACCCCAACACCTCCAGTAGCTTCTCATGTTGTTGATGGTGTGATTGGAACCTCTCATGCTGAGACTCAGTCTACACATGCTAGTCATACCAATCCCAAGTCTACCACTTCTAATGTATAAAATACTCCTACTCCCACTCCTTCTTCCGGTAAAAATTCTGAAGTTAATTCGGTTAAATCTACACCTACCAGTAAAAATCAGAATTAAAAGAAAGGGAAGGGTAAGAATAAGGAGGAAAAAAATACTACTCAACAGTCTGAGAAGAACAAAATGCAAACCGTTGATGAGAAAGATAAAATTAAACCTCATTATCCTTGCCTTATTTGTGGTGATGATAATTATATGAAATATTGTCCATGACGCGTTGAGGTTATTAAGTTCCTACAAGGGACCGGGAAGCCTTCTACACCTGTCGTCTTGTCACAATTGTTTCCTTCTCAACAGCAGGCCCAATTGGTCATTCATGACCAACCTTCTCCTTCTACCATGTCTTATGTCCTTATGTGTACTGGTGACTCTAAGAAGAACGAAGTTGCAGTCGCAACTCGAGCCAAAGATTATTCTCCATCGAAAGAGAAATTCGATGATTTACCACCTTTGTTGGTTCAACCTCCTCCCCCAACTTCACCTCCAAACAATCTTCTTCATCTCGAATGACCTAGCCTAGATACAGTTCTTCATCCTCCTCCCAAGGGAGTTATTAGAAAGTATTCATTTAATCCTCACGCATGTGTTTCCCAAAACTACAGTATTGTAGAAGACCTTGCACAAGCACCCTCTGCGATGTTAGCTCTCAAAGTCCCTCAAAGTTGTCCTACTCAAAGGAAGGTGCTGTTAAAGGATATTGGTGGAATTGATCCTACTGATACTAATTTAATAATATTTGACTTGGAATATCATATTCCAAGGCTTCCTCCTCAATTAGCATTTCAGATCCAAGTTGTTGTGGAAAATAAGAATATATGTCGAACTGTTATTGATGAATGAGCGTCGACTTGTGTTATGTCTATTACTTGTTGGAAAGATATTGGATCTCTTGCCCTTACTGAGTCACGCAATACTCTTAAGGCCTTCAATGGTACAGGTTTTAAACCTTACGGTGTTCTTCCTTCATTTTCTATTACGTTATAAGGTAAAGCGATTAACGTCGAGGTTGAGGTCTTTGATGCACCTCTTGATTATAACCTTCTATTTGGTCGTAGCTGGATTGATTTCATGCGCGCAATTGTGTCCACCCTTTTCCATGTGTTACGTTTCCCACACCAACGAAAGGTCATTACTGTCGACCAACTGGCCTTCTTTAATTCTGATTCGTGTACTAGCAATGTACCTTTTATCTCGAAAATACCTCCCAGTTATGAGAATGTCGGCATAGGTCTTTAAAAGATTCCACCTTGATGGGTACATTTCCTATTCCACCACTCGATATTCCTCCTCCTTTTGTCGCCTTGATTAGCATGATCTCAACCTGTGTTCGTGAAACCCCTAAGTCCTATGACCCATGGTGTAATATCCCTAAGGCCGAACCCAATTGTAAATGTAAATGAAAATGTACTTACACTGGTGAGATGTTTTGATATCATTTTTGTATGCACCTTTCATGGCATAGTGCACACGTGTACTGTGCAGTAAAATGATGAAGTGTACACATTCCAGGATATCGCGTGCAGCATCTTAAGTGTGCACGATTGTGAGGCCAGTGATCCTTTGTGTATATGTTATGTTTTATAGGCTGGTGAGCCAGTTATTATAAGTTGGGATGCTTATGTTTTGATTAGGCCAGAGTGACTAGATGTTAAATGCCAGTGTGCCTATTTTTGTATATGTCTCATAATTAATATAAAATACATCATTGCGTGCAGACCGACCATGATAAAAGAGATGGGGGACTAAACTCCATTGGTTACGGAAAGGGAGGGGCCTAAAATTTAAGGAAAGGGCTAATCTAGGGAGCTTAAGACAAAAAGGAATATTATAGTAATATTTCTTAAATCATAAAGTATGGATAATTATTTTATCCTAAGTTCTAAAGTTGGGGACAAGTGGACCAAAGTAGCTCCCAACATGACAAGTGTCAAGTTGGGGACATGCATACATATTGTTGGGACTTATTTCATTTCCATCATCTTTTCCATCATTCTGGCCATCATCCAGTCATCCAATCAATCATCCATGAGTATGCACACACCCATTGAGATATCCTTTGTATCTTCATGACTTACCTAAACCCGTATCCATAGCCATGTTTGGTGTTGGTGTATTTGGTTAGCTTGGGAGTTGGACTAAAGAAGCGGGTTGTTAGGCCTGTGGGATATTTAAGAGGCGGTTTGTCAGGCCCATGAGAAATTCTATGAGTGAGAGAATTGTTGGGGATTGATTTCCTGAAGGTGTTGAATTGCAACTACAGTGCTCTAAGACTTCTTGTCCGACCTATTGTTGAAGCCCGGAAAGGAAGTGGGGTAGCCGAAGGACTGTTGAGAAGAAAAGGGGAACACTTCCTGGGTGGGATAGGCATGTGGGGAATGAGGGACTGTAGATTGTTAGTTTGATTTGGCACCTAAGATGGAGTCTTTCCTGTTGTCTATGAGCCTTTAGCCTGGCTAGGAATCCCTTTACCTAGGTGGAGTTTAGTCCCAGCTCAGGGGTGACTCACTGTTGAGAGTGATGAACAGTGTGGTCTAAGGCTGGGAGGTTCGTGGAAGGTTTTCACGTATTTGGTGACATTCTTACCAAGATAAGTGTCGATTGTGTGATAAATTTACATGCCGCATTGTTATTTACGTGCTGATTTTTATGGGTTATCATATGTGCGGTTATAACTGTGTTTATTTTTATGGGTATTTCATGTATATGTTGCATGTATATGTTTACTGTTATTTCAGTGTAAATACGTGTATTTACAGATGTATTTGTATGTTTACATTTTATATATAATGCTTTTGCAAGAGTTCTGTGTGTGTATATTTTAATTGCATGCAGTACGAAAAATTTATGTGGCATAGCTCAATTGGATGTTGGGTATGTTATAGTATGTTCCACGGAGATAACAATAAGATTTCTCTAGCATAGTGTGGCCCAGCATGGATGGTCGGGGACGTTACAATATGGTATGAGAGATTTAGTTTTCAACACTGAGCCTGGATGGGCCGAGAAAATTGAGTTGAA
Source organism: Picea mariana (assembly GCA_032191745.1). Taxonomy (NCBI): domain Eukaryota; kingdom Viridiplantae; phylum Streptophyta; class Pinopsida; order Pinales; family Pinaceae; genus Picea; species Picea mariana. The sequence goes on from JASDQU010588296.1 coordinate 39,549, forward strand.
GCGAAATGTCATAGAGGATTTATTTCAAAGTGGCCAAATTTTGAGTTGTCGAGCGTCCATGGTAAAACATAACAGCAACTGGGCGGAATTGGGGGAAAACCCCAATTTCTGTTGTTAAATTCATGAGAAAATGGAGAAATTTGGCCAAGTGATATGATATTCCCAATTTAATATATGTTCTAGCAAATTCGGATATAGAATGGGTCGAATTTGAAGTTACAGTGAAGCCATGACAGATGGAGTGAGTTTAGTGGTTAAAATTCTCAATTCGTGAATTGAGTTTGGAAAAAATACGTTCTAGAAATGTCAAACCACAATGATTTTTTGTTGCAGAGGTTGAATTGGTGTTGTCGGGGTGAAGTTGAATTAATTTCATGGTTGCAGAATGTTGATGGTAAATTGGGGAAAACGTTAAGCCAAAAGCCCCAATTTCTACAGCGGAATTCACGAGGAATTGTTGCTCATAAAAGTGAATGTGCGCAGGTGGGCACACTAAAAATGCATAATGCACAGTGAAAATCTTGTGATAGGTAAAATTCGGCACTGCGTGGCAAGATATTGGTGTACGGGTATCCGCATTAAATTTCGGCGCTACGCGGAAAAATGTTGGTGTACAGGACCATGCAATAAATTTAGCATTGCACGATGTGCACACACATAATAATGACATGCATGGTGTGCAAAATATTGGCAGAGCACAGAGGAGTTTGGTTGGTGCACGTGCAATGTGGGTATATGTTGTCGCACGACAATTTAGTGAATGGTGCGTGGTGGGTCATACTAAACTTTGGTATGGTGCAGCGCATCAAGTGAAAGGCAAGTTGAATATCAATGCATGGTACAAAAACTGTGCACGGTGGATATTGGCGCGCGGTACAAAAAACTGCGCGTGGTGGATATTGGCACGCGACACAAAAGTAGTGCAGGCAAGTTATTAGCGCGACAGAGAAGTGATACATGATAGTTTTAAAGTGCGTGAAGCACGATTTACCTTGTGTTGTTGTTTTTCATGGTGAATACAAGTGAACAGATTGAAATTTGTGCACGTAAAGTTGTTTGAAGGGTGAACAACAGCAGAAAACTAGTGATTTTCTACGACGTTTTATATCATTTGAACGTCATATTTTTGCAGCGCGTTTTTTAGGCCCTTAAGAGCTTTTTTAGCAACTCAAAAACCATTAGACAGAGGTGTACCAAAGTTATATTATGTCTATGCATCTCAAATAAAATATCTCGAAGAGAGATTTCTAATGGTGTAAACTATTCGTCAAACGGAGCTTTTATGAGAAAGTTATATCACAAACAGTGAAGGGTAAATTTTAAGACCCATCTAACTTCAAAGAGCCATAAATTTCTACTCCGGAATCAGATTGAGGCGTAGGAGAAATCAATGGAAATATATTGAGCCATAGAATACACTCCAAGAGATGAATTAAATCTATGGGCATGTTAAAAGTGTTTAATATGGAAAATAAGGAACCTGTAGCATATCAGTTACAATATGGTATATTGGTCTGGAATTTCAGCAGGTTGTAACTAGCACCCAAGAACACAGAAAGAGATGAAACTTGGACAGAGTGTCCATAATATGTATATGGGGAAACCCAATTGAAATCCTATGAAAACTCCAATGGAGTAGGTGCAAAATTTCATATTTACAGCGCAAAGTTGCACCAAGTTGAAAAATGAATAGAAAAATTAATGGGCAATTTTTAAATATCCATAACTTTCTGCTCAAGACTCGGAATTGAGCATCGGAGAAGGGGTTTGAAAGGTCTTGGACAGTGGAATATAATTGTCCACCCAGAAAATTGATCTGGGCATTCAAATTTCTAGGAAATTAGAAGAAATATTTCTGATATATTATTGAACCAAAATGGTTCATAATTTTCATGAAATTGTTGAACACATTAAGCCTGACAAAGTTTTGTTGGCTGCACATTTTGTAGAGTTAACAACAACTAGATCAGATCAAGATCAGTGCAGATTCCAGAGTGATGGAAGAGGCACAGGGAACTTACAGTTAGGAGGATGATATTAGAGATATGGATGTCCATTTGGGCATTGAAGGAACAAACTCCAATGGACATGGAGATGAAAGGGATGAAAACATGAATATGGCAGAGACCATTAAAATTTCACAAAAGGATGTCCAAAGACATAAAGCTGATAATGAAAGGCTTATGAGATACAAGGAGCAGCAGGATGACTTCAACATGAAGTTATTGGAGATCTTGAATAGAATAGAAAATAAATTGGATAAGAAGAGTGGCTCAAGAAAATATGGAAGTCACAGACCTCCTGATGCGAAAAAAAGAGCAAGAAGTGTTAGCAGACATCACCATCACTCCCCGTGGAATTCCAATAAGAGATCACATAGCAGCTCAAGTCCATCCCTTGTCTGAAATCACAAGAGGTCTAGGGTGGATGAGCTATGAGGAGAAATGAACAAAATCAAACCTCCTACATTTGATGGTAAGCACAAGAAGGATGAAGATGCAGAGACATGGTTGTTGGGCATGAGAAAGTATTTTCAATTGCATAATTATTCTTCTTGTGTAGAAGCTAGAATTTCCATCTATCAACTCAAGGGAAAGGCATCCATGTGGTGGAATCAACTTGTGCAAGTGCATCACATTAAAGAGAAAAGTGTTACTTGGAAGGAATTCAAGAAGTATTTTGAGAAGAAATACTTGACTAAAAGATACTATGACAAGAAAATGAAAGAGTTATTTGAACTCAAGCTGGGGAGTATGACCATAGATGAATATGAGAGAAGGTTTATAGAACTGTTGAAGTATGTCTCTTTCATCAAGGATGAGACAGTTAAGATTCAAAGGTATTTGAGTGGATTGTCATCATTCATCAGTGACAAAATATAGTATGATGATCCAAAGACATTGGAGGAGACCATAAGGAGAGCTAAATGCCTATACGATTAGCAGAAAGCAAGGCCAACTTTCCAAAAATCTTGGGAAGACAAAAAGAAATTCAAGATGCATCAAAGGAAGAAGGGGTCTAAGACACCATTCTTCATAAATAATCCTCAGGGATAGCCAACTTCTAGAGAACCCAAAACGATTGAGGCAGGAGGTCAAAGGATAAGGCATCCACCTATTCAATGTTGGGGTTGTAAAGGGGATCATATGTTTAGAGATTGTCCTCACAGAGGTGAAAAAGGGAGAACTGTTCACAATGTACAGCAAGCTAAAACTATGGAGGACATGGGCAGAAATGTACCAAGGATCTATGCAGCCCTAGACAACAAGAAAGCATATTATCAGTCACATATGATTGAAGTGGAAGGTATGATCAACAACCAAATCATTGTTATTTTAATTGATTCGGGAGCTGGTCATAGTTATATATATCCTAAGATGGTGGAAAGTTTTCATTTGCCAAGAAGCAAGCATGGAAAATCTTGGTTGGTGCAGCTGGCTACAAGAGCCAAAATAAAAGTTAATGAGATCGTTAATTCATGTCTTATGGACATGAATGCACTGAACACCAGGGAAGATTTGAACATCTTGCCTTTAGGTTCCTATGACTGTCTAATTGGGATGGATTGGTTGGACCAGCATCATGCCATCCTAGAATGTCATAACAAGGAATTTACTTACTTGGATGAGGAAGGGAGCCTAAGGAAAGTGTAGGGGATTCCCAGGGAAGTAACCATCAGAGAGATTTCAGCATTGCAGTTGAAGAAATGTTACATAAAAGGGTGTCAAATCTTTGCAGCGCATATGGAAGAGACACCTAAAGATAAGGTCTCAAATTTGGAAGATCATGCAGTCTTGGAAGAGTTTGAAGATGTGTTCAAGGAGGTACCAAGACTACCTCCAAAGAGAGATATTGATTTCTCTATAAATTTAATGCCTGGAGCAGCTCCAGTGTCAAAGACTCCTTACAGAATGAGTACACCAGAGTTGAAGGAGTTGCAAATGCAGCTTGAATAAATTTTGAAGAAGGGGTATATACGCCCAAGTGTGTCACCTTGGGGTGCCCCAGTCTTGTTTTTGAAGAAGAAAGATGGAACATTAAGATTGTGCATTGATTTCAGGAAGCTAAATAAAGTGACTGCTAAGAACAAGTATCCTCTGCCAAGGATTGATGATATCTTTGATCAATTGAAGGATGCCAAGATATTTTCAAAGATAGATATTAGATCAGGATACCATCAGGTAAGGATTAAAGAGAAAGATATCAGCAAGAACGCCTTCAGGACAAGGTATGGTCATTATGAGTTCACAGTGGTGCCATTTGGGTTGTCAAATGCACTAGCTGTTTTCATGTGCTTAATGAATGGTGTTTTCCGAGAGTATTTAGACAAGTTTGTCATTGTATTTTTGGATGGAATTCTTATATATTCCAAGTCAGAATAAGATCATGAACATCATTTGAGGATGGTGTTGTGTTAAGGTCCTAACCCGCACATAGGTAGATCAATGTATTCAGATGTAATAAAGGTCAATATTAATAAGGCCTTTCAATAAAATAGAATAAGGCGGATGTAAGAAGACATAATAGAAGCTTCCACTTCTAGAAGGATCTTCCTCTAGATGTTTCTCTTAATAGACATATTTAGTATAAATAAGGGTCGAGGGTATGAAAACCCTAGCTTTAATATTATTGTAACAGAGCACTGCTCGATTGGAGATTGCCCCCTCAAAAAGGCCTGTGAACATTTCTTTCTGAATCAAAGTGCTATTTCTATTGCTATTCTTATATCATTTCTATGTTATTGTGAAGATTATGTTGGATATTTTACTGTTATTCTGCCATTTCTAGCATTTTATTTTTGTTCTGCATATTTTATATATCTGGTATCTTGCAAGTGGTATCAAAGCACTTTCCTTGGCAGAAATTGTGGGTATTTTTTTTCAGGGTAGAGACGTATTCCGGCGTCTTTAAGCCACAGAGATCTGTCGTTACGCGCATAAACCCATGGTTGAGGGATTCATACATGCAAGAAATACAAGTGATTCTTAAGCGCACATCTGTTGGCCACCCTTGTAACCCCTGTTGGTACCCCTTCGAGTGGTAGCGCATCAGACAGCACCTGTGTACGGATCGGCCTAGATTTCCTAAAGCCCTCTTTAGATAAACCTATGACCCACTGGACTGCTATAGTGTCACCGAGAACAGCACTCGGGAAGATACTCTCTAGTACCTGGGTAGTCGAGTAGTACGGCTAAGGGTACGGTTTATCCTCCTTAGTTAGTGCCCTGAGATATTGGGTCGAGTACTACTGTTGGACCCTGCACATATATCAGAGAGCTATAGCACAGGGCAAACCCTTGTCTGTAGAACCCTTGAATACCTAACCCTTGAGGAACATAAACATAAACATAAACAAATTAAACCGATGAGATCTATTTCCATGAATCTGTGTTCGAGTTTCCAAGTAAATACACATTTCTTTCTGGTTAATAATTTGGGGATTTCAGCACTACAGTATTCTTCAGACCAAAGTATAACCCCGCAGCTGTAAAAACAAATAAAAAAAAAAAAGTCTGGAAATTTTTTCACCATTATTTGAGACCTATTCCATTAGATTCATCTCTTCTCCCTTATCACATTCATCCATATCATTTTTCTGCAAAAATTTCTGACCCAGCCTGCTCCCTTTTCAGTTCACCCATCCTCATGGCCCATACCCATAGCCAAGAAATAGAGTCTCGCTTCAACACCTTGCAATTTGGTTTCCTCAAGACCCAACAAGAAGTGCAACAACTCAGTGCTATTATTGCCTCCCGTGATGCATCCATCAATACCACCATAAATGCATCCGTAAATGCATATGTAAATGTAGCCGTGCAGTCCGCAATGGCGGAAGTCAAACACGAATTGACCACCCAGCTTGAATCTGTCTTTGCATCACTCTGCACCAAACTCAAGATCCCTATCGATGACTCTTTTCTTGATGCACATACAAAGACTGAAGGTGAAACTTCTTCCCATTCCTTTCAGCCCCATCACTTTCAATGGGACATACGCCTTCTGCGGGTGGATGTAACCAAATTTGATGGCTCGGACCCCACTGGTTGGGTCACCCAAATGGAACATTATTTCTCTCTCTACAACATTATAGATGACTTGGCCAAACTCAGGTATGGTGTTCTCCATCTAGATCAAGAACGTTGGCAATGGTGGCAATGGAGAAAAACTTTCCGTCAAGGGTATATTTCTTGGACCCAATTTGTGACTGAGCTTTATGAACGCTTTGACACTGACACCAACCATTTGCACCGTTTGACAAAATTAAAGCAATCAGGCACAATAGAATACTTCATAGCTGCATTTGAGCGCCTGGCTTTTCGAACAAAGGGCATGACTGATGCTTTCTTTCGAGAGTGTTTTATCAGTGGCCTCAAGGAGGAAATTCGGGCCCATTTCCTCATGGCTCGACCTACGACTTGGGTGGAGGCTACTAAAAAAGCTAAAGAAGCACAAAAAATTGTTTCCTCTCAAAACCATAATCCTTCCTTTATCCCTCGCCCTAAACCAGTAAACCCCAATACTCCCTCCGCCCCATTAAAGATCCAAAAATTGACCAGGGCTGAAATGGTTGAACGCCAACTCAAAGGCCTCTGTTATAATTGTGATGACCAATATTTCCCAGGCCACAAATGTAAGGAACAAAATATTTATGGCCATCTCTGAGGATATTCCGGAATAAGATGTTGAAACTCCCCTTGTGCCCGAGTCACCAGAAATCACTGACATAAACCCTCCCTCCGACCCTCCCAAAGTGGAACCGATCATTTCCCTAAATTCTCTCACTAGCTTCTCTGCCCCCCAAATCCTCAAGTTAATTAGTTACATCAAGCACCAAAAGGTCATCATTCTGGTTGATAGTGGCAGCACCCACAATTTTATTCATTGCCGCATTGCTCAAGAAACCCATTGCTACATCCATGTTGTCAACAATTTCCAAATCATGATTGCCAATGGTGGGTCTATGAAATGTAGCGGGCGCTGTGAAAATGTGCGTCTCCAAATCGGTGACTACCACCTCAAATCCCATATGTTTGTTATTGACATGGGCGGTTGCGACATTGTGTTGGGTGCAGACTGGCTAAGGACTTTGGGTCCCATTCTCATGGATTTTCATAACTTAACCATGCAATTCGACCAAGGCGGCCACCAACATAAATTCCAAGGCATCACTGCTGGTTCACCTGAGGTCATCAGTTCTCATCGCATGGAAAAACTGCTCAAAAAAGGTCATTCTGGTGTCATTGCCCAACTCCACGCCATACAAGCCACAGAGACACCCCCAGTGCCCCAAGACCTCCAAGCCCTCCTTTCTAAACATCAAACGGTATTTTCCACTCCCCAAGGACTCCCTCCTTCCCGCTGTGTTCATGATCACTCCATTCCCCTTGTCCCAGGAAGCCTTCCCCCCAATATATGTCCATATCGCCACCCCTTTGCACAAAAAAATGAAATTGAAAAAATGGTCCAGGAACTCCTTATTGTCGGCGTCATACGTCCTAGTACAAGCCCTTACTCCTCTCCGGTCATCATGGTACTAAAGAAAGAAGGTTCTTGGAGAATGTGTCTTGACTTCTGTGCTCTCAACAAACTGACCATCAAAGACAAATTTCCCATTCCTGTCATTGATGACCTCCTGGATGAATTGAGTGGCACCCAATTCTTTACCAAACTTGATCTTCGCTCGGGCTATCACCAGATACATATGAAAGAGTCTGATATTCCCAAGACTGTCTTTCACACTCATGAGGGGCACTATGAGTTTTTAGTCATGCCCTTTGGTTTGTGTAACGCCCCCTCCACCTTCCAGAGCCTCATGAACCATGTCTTTCACCCTTTTCTCCATCATTTTGTCTTAGTTTTCTTTGATGATATCCTCATCTATAGAAAAACTTGGACAGACCATCTTACTCATGTGGATCAAGTTCTCCGCCTACTCTCTTAGCACCAACTTTTCCTGAAACAGTCCAAATGTGCTTTTGGTGCCTCAGAAGTAGAATACTTGGGTCATCTGGTGGGAAAGGATGGCGTCAGGGTGGACCCCAAAAAGATTGAATCTATGCAAGACTGGCCGCACCCAAAGACTCTCAAAATCTTGCATGGATTTTTGGACCTCACCGGGTATTATCGCAAGTTCGTTAAGAACTACGGAAAGATTGTAGCACCTCTCACGGATCTCCTCAAAAAGAACTCTTTCACTTGGACTCCAGCAGCTTCTCAAGCTTTTCAAACCTTGAAGACGGCCATGTGCACCACTCTGGTTCTGGCCCTTCCCGACTTCAAAAAGACCTTTGTGTTGGAATGTGATGCCTTAGGGAAAGGAATCGGTGTTGTCCTTATGCAAGAGGGTCGACCGTTGGCCTTCACTAGTAAGAAACTGTCTGAAAGGAATCTGGGAAAACCCATTTATGAAAAACAAATGTTGGTGATTTTGCATGTTGTTGAGTTGTGGTGTCCTTATCTCTTGGGGAAACGCTTCCAAATTAAGACCGACCATCAAAGCCTCAAGTACTTTCTGGAACAACGCATTTCCTCCCAGGAACAACAAAAATGGGTGACTAAGCTCTTTGGATATGATTATGAGATCATTTACAAGAAGGGCAAAGACAATGTCATGGCAGATGCACTGTCCCAGAAATATGAAGACAACGGATCCCTTTTTTCTCTTTCCTTCATTGTCCCTCATTGACTCCAAGCTGTGCGCCAGGAATGGCTTCAAGATCCCAAAAGTTTGCATCTGATCCAGCAACTGCAGAACAAGGCTCTGGCTCCCCTAAGGTACTCCTGGCTCCAGGATGAGCTTCGATACAAAGGCTTCTTGTATTTAAATAAACCTTCCAAGCTCAAATCCATGGTGCTTTCTGAGCTTCATGCTACACCCACAGCGGGGCACTCAGGGTTCACCAAAACATATGACCAAGTCAAACGTTCTTTTTTCTGGGATGGTATGAAACAGGACATTCGTAAGTTTGTCACTGAATGTGAGGTGTGTCAACGCAACAAGGGAGAAACA
>JASDQU010588296.1:48658-71125 GCA_032191745.1 Picea mariana
GAGGTTCTTTGCCTCTGAAAAACAACACCAATGGGCTCAATGGTTACCCCTCGCCGAATGGTGGTACAACACTACATACCATATAGCCACTCGCATGACTCCTTTTGAAGCAGTATATGGACAGAAGCCACCTTCAGTTATCTCATACTTACTGGGTACCTCGAAGGTCCAGGCAGTTGACCAAACACTTACAGTCCGAGAGGATATCCTTCATACCCTTAAAGAGAACTTGGTCATGGCACAGAATAGAATGAAGCAGGAAGCAGATCAAGGTCACTCTGAACGTCAATTTGCAGAAGGGGATCAGGTGTTTCTGAGACTGCAACCATATAAGCAAACTTCCCTCAAGGCCGAGCATTGTCAGAAGCTAGCACCCAAATTTTATGGCCCTTACACAGTTCTCAAGTGTGTGGGACAAGTCGCACATCAGTTAGCTTTGCCCAGTCAGTCGAAGCTACAACAAGTTTTTCATGTTTCATGCTTGAAGAAGGTGATTGGAACCAGGTGCCAAATTCAAACCAACCTTCCAGAGTTAGCTGAAGAAGGATCCATTTGGCTATAGCTAGAAGCATTTTTGGACCAACGTGAGCATCGTCTGTGTTAGAGAATCATCAAGGAAGTGCTAGTACAGTGGAAAGATATGACTCCAGCAAATGCCACTTGGGAACCAGCTACCATTGTGCAGCAATTTCCACATCTCAAGCCTTTAGGACAAGGTTGTTTTTAAGGGGGCGGACATGTTAAGGTCCTAACCCGCACATAGGTAGATCAATGTATTCGGATGTAATAAAGGTCAATATTAATAAGGCCTTTCAATAAAATAGAATAAGGCGGATGTAAGAAGACCTAATAGAAGCTTCTGCTTCTAGAAGGATCTTCCTCTAGATGTTTCTCTTAATAGACATATTTAGTATAAATAAGGGTCGAGGGTATGAAAACCCTAGCTTGAAGATTATTGTAACAGAGCACTGCTTGATTGGAGGTTTCCCCCTCGAAGAGGCATGTGAACATTGCTTTCTGAATCAAAGTGCTATTTCTATTGCTATTCTTATATCATTTCTGTGTTATTGTGAAGATTATGCTGGATATTTTACTGTTATTCTGCCATTTCTAGCATTTTATTTCTGTTCTGCATATTTTATATATCTGGTATCTTGCATGTTGCAAGTATTAAGGGAGCATCAGTTGTATTCCAAGTTGAGAAAGTGCTCATTTTATCAGAATCAAATTCATTATTTGGGACATATCATTTCAAAGGATGGGATAGCAATGGATCCTGAGAAGATAGAAGCCATTAGAGAATGGTCAGTGCCAAAGAATGTGACAAATTTTAGATCATTCATGGGCCTTGCAGTCTACTACAGGAGATTTATTGAAGGATTTTCAAAGATTGCACACTCAATCACTTCCTTGCAAAGAAAGGGTGTGAAGTTTCAGTGGACATTGGATTGTGAAAAGAGTTTCCAACAATTGAAACAATTGTTAACAAGTGCTCTAATACTAAGGATTCCAGACCCAAATGAAGACTTCATTGTATGCACAGATGCATGTAAAGAGGGACTTGGTGGAGTCCTCAGTCAAAATGGATTTTTTATATGTTATGAATCAAGGAAGTTGAAAGAGCATGAAAGACATATGCCACTCATGATTTGGAGTTGGTAGCCATAGTGTATGCCTTGAGGAAATGGAGACACTACCTCATGGGGAAAAGGTTTGAGCTAAGAACAAACCACAATGGTCTGAAATATTTATTTGATCAGCCAACTCTAAATTCTAGGCAAACCAGATGGTTAGAATTTCTAAGTGAATATGACTTTGATATAAATCATATCAAGGGGAAAGAGAACAAAGTGGTTGATGCACTCAGCAGAAGAGTGCATGAATTTCATGCTACAACCATTAGCATGTACCAATCAGATTTGAAAGATAGAATTATAGAGGCTACCAAATCAGATTTGCCATACAAGGAATTAGTGGCAAAAATACAACAAGGTATTTTGCAGTAGAAAATTGAGGAATATAAGCTAGATAATGATGAAATTCTCATGTACAAGGGCAGAATTTATGTACCAAATTCTAATGAATTGAAAAATCTGATATTGAGATAAATGCATAATGTGCCTTATGCTTGGCACCCAGGATCTCAGAAAACTATTTCAGTTGTCAAAAGCCAATATTATTGGCCAGGCATGAAGAAAGAGGTTGCTAATTTTATTGTCAAATGTTTGGAATGTCAAAAGGTAAAGGATGAGCATAGAAACCCAGCTGGTTTGCTACAACCATTACCCATTTCTAAGTGGAAGTGGGAAGTTGTAACCATGGATTTCATCACCAAACTTCTCAGAACAAACAAGAAACATGATTCTATCATGGTAGTGGTGATTAAGCTTACTAAAGCTGCCCATTTTGTTCCAGTTAAGCTCACTCACAAGGAAGCCAACATTGTTGATGTTTATATGAGGGAAATTGCTAGATTACATGGCATACCCAAGACAATTGTGTCTCACAGAGATCCAAAATTTACCTCAAAATTTTGGAAAGGGTTATTTAATGGATTTGGAACAAATTTGAATTTTAGCACAGCTCATCATCCATAATTAGATGGACAAACAGAGAGGGTAAACCAAGTGATTGAATATATGTTGAGGATGTATGTGATGGATAAACCATCAAAATGGGAAGACTACCTACACTTGGTAGAGTTTGATTCTAACAATGGGTACCAAGCATCTCTAAAGATGAGCCCATTTGAGGAACTTTATGGCAGAAAGTGCAACACACTAGTAAGTTGGGATAACCCAGCAGATAGAGTAGTGGTTGGGCCAGATTTTCTTAGGGAAATGGAGGAGCAAATGATAAAAATAAAGAAAAATTGAAAGCGATGCAGGAGCATCTCTCCACGTCAGCCAGCCAGCCAGCCATGTCAAGCGTGTGCATTCAAAGGCTGAAGAGAGGCGCAGTCCTCATCTTCCATTTTGTAATTGAATGTAATTAAATGTCTAGGCTATTGAGCCATAGAGCCATGCCTTTGTGCAAGCATAGAATAGATAGGCCTTTAATGTTTGTAAGACTGAGATCTAGATCCAGATGCTGGACTAGACAGCCCATTCAATGTAATTGAATAGGGTAGGTAGATTGGAGGGAAGAGCTCAAAGAGCCCCCTCATGTAAAGAGAGGAATGGTATCTCTTTGGTAGTTAGTGGAGTGTGTGTGGAAGAGTTAGAGTATGCGAGTAGAGAGCAGAAGAGAAGGAGCCAAGACCTTGTTACAGGCCGTGCTCAGGAACATCGTGTACAAGCAGGAATTTTCCAATTTAATACAAACAGGAGCAGTTTTTCCTGCATGATTATGTGTTAAATGAATGTCTGTGAGTGTTCTCTATATGATATGAATGTATGTTGTAGATGTATGTTGTAGGTTTTCATTTGCAAGAGTGTGTCTGATTTCAGGTGAAGGTCTTTGAGGTTTCATGCCAAGAGGGCATGACAGAGTACTGTGGTCTCTAAATACCAGTGCACTGAAGCACTTATGAACTCTGTGGATTCAGACAAAGACGTGCCAGGTGGGCACAGAAGTTGAAATCAACAACTTAGGAAAAGACCTATGAGGTTGCTAAATACCTCAGAAGGCAAGACTGTGGGGAAAGAACACAGTTGCAAACAGAATCTCTGAGGAGTTTTGTGGAGCTCTGCCAAGTGGGCATTGAGAAAGTGCAAGGAGTGCACAGAGGACAAAACTGCTGAACGTTCTGGGAGAAGACACTCTGCCAGGTGGGCATTGAGACATTGTGCAAGCAGGCACAGAAGAGAACAGAACTCTTTGAGTTCTGGGATTTAAAGGAAGAGTCCACTGAGGGATCTTCACAGGGTTGTTGAACACCCTGCAGAATCAGCAAGAGTTTTCTTGAGAGAGAAATATCCAGGAGGGCATTACATTCTCCATCTGTGGGAGAAGAAAGAAGGATAAAATCCCTTAGGGGTCTGAGTGTTTGAGAAGCTCAGGAGAGACAGCACTGTGTGTGCGTGAAGACTCCGCAGAGGCGCAAAAGTCAAAGAATCACTTGAGGATTCAAAGGAAAAGCTCAGGAGGGTCATCGTTTTCATATACGCGCAGGCAAGAACTCTTGAGCATGGAGCTCGCAGAGAAGGAAGACAAAGATCGAGGCCTTTGAGAGCTGGGAATTTTCCCAAGCACTGGAAGAAACTGCAGAAGCTCAGGGGGAAGCATAACAGCCGTTGGATCGGCCGAAGAGATCTGGACTGTTGGAAGGTTTTCACATCCAGGGAGCATCAGAGCGAGCACATAGAAGAGGAGATCGTCAGTCATCGGATCTCACTCAGATTTCTGTCAGCCATTGGATCGGATGAAGACACGCGGAGTTTAGCCTCTAGAGAGAGCGCACAGGAAGAAACAATCTGCACCATCAGATCTAGAGAAAAATCTCGTCAGCCATTAGATTTGATGAAGGAGCGAGGAGGTTACGACCGAGTTTCCAAGGTGCAAGCCCAGGAGATTGTGGACCGTCAGATGTTCACATAGATGCCAGTCAATCGTTGGATCGGCTAGAAGTTGCACGAGAGTTAAGCTTCGTGAATGGGAGGAGGAAAATCCTGACGAGAGGCGTGGCCATCGAGAGATCGACATTCGTGAAATCGGGAGTCACGATGACATGAGATCAAGCATTTTCATAGTGAAAACCCCGATACAATCAGAGGTTGTCCATCTGTTGGGGACACATGGTGAAGATCCAGGCAATCACGACCGTTGACCATGCTAAAAGGCGGACAGGAGTTGCTACTGACGCCACATCGGGAGTCGGAGGATCGGGGATCCGGAGGACGAGAGATCCAATACACTTCAACCTTCGAAACCCCGAATCCCGATCACAGGTATGACTGCGGTCATATAGAGGAGGTCACGTGGACCACGAGTCTAGCTTAGAGGGCTAACTAAAGTTAGAGCGCATCGGGATTTTGAAGCCCAAAACCCCGAAAGGAGATAAGACTGCGGTCACGGGGATAGTGGTCACATGGACTAGAAGTTCAGCCAGGAGGGGCTAAGGCCGAAAGGAGTGCATTGGCAAATTAGAGTTCAAGAGTTCGAGAGGACAGGAACTCTTGACGTCGGGGATCACGAAACCCTGAAACTCGAAGTTTAAATCGGGGAAAGGTCACAGGTGCGTGCAGAGGCCGTGACAGGGAAAGAAGGACCTGTGGATCAGGATTTTGATAGAGATTCCACTGTGGGAATCAAAAAAGCCACTTCGGCTCATGAACTGATCGATCGATCCTGTGAGCAGGAGCGCGAGGTGGTGGTCATGTCTTACTGTGTCAGAAAGGTTGCCCAAGACAGACAGAAAAGCTATGCTGATAAGGGTAGAACTCATGGGGAATTTAAAGTGGGTGATCATGTATTCTTGAAAGTGAAGGCCAACAGAAGTTCCCTGAAGTTGAGAAACTGTTCAAAGTTGGAACTCGCTATTGTGGGCCATTTGAAATCCTAGAGAGGATTGTTCCAATGGCTTATATGATTGCACTGCCTACATCTATGTTTGTTCATAATGTATTCCATGTATCATTGCTAAAGAAATATATACCTGATGCTAATCATGTTATTGATTGGAATGTGATTCAGGTGGAGCAAGAAGTCGTTTTTCAAGTGCATATTGTGCGCATTCTAGACTGGAAAGTCAAACAGCTCTGGAATCAAGCCATAGGGATTTTAAAGGTCCAGTGGACCTGGTACAGTCCTGAGGATGCTACTTGGGAGAATGAGGATGCAATGCAGGCAGAGTACCCACATCTTTTTGAAGACTTTTGAAATTTTGTTGTATATGTGTACATGATGCACTGAGGATAGTGCATAAATAAGGGGAGGGGATTGTAATAACCCTAAGTTCGAACCCAATTGTAAATGTAAATGCAAATGTACTTAAGTTGGTGAGTTGTTTTGATATCATTTTTGTTTGCACCTTTCATTGCATAGTGTGCACTTGTACTACGCAGTAAAATGATGAAGTGTACACATTCCAGGATACCGCGCACATCATCTTAAGTGCGAGTGATTATGAGGCCAACGAGCCTTTATGTATATGCTATGTTTTATAGGCTGGTGAGCCATTTATTATAAGTTGGGATGCTTATGTTTTCATTAGGCCAGAGATCCTAGATGTTAAAGGTCAGTGAGCCTATTTTTGTATATGTCTCATAATTAATATAAAATACATCATTGTGTGTAGACCGACCACGATAAAAGAGATGGGGGACTAAAATCCATTGGTTAGGGAAAGGGAGGGGACTAAAAGTTAAGGAAAGGGCTAAGCTAGGGAGCTTAAGCCAAAAAGGAATATTATATTAATATTTCTTAAATCATAAAGTATGGATAATTATTTTATCCTAAGTTCTAAAGTTGGGGACAAGTGGACCAAAGTAGCTCCCAACATGACAAGTGTCAAGTTGGGGACATGCATACATATTGTTGGGACTTAGTTCATTTCATCATCTTTTCCATCATTCTGGCCATCATTCCTTCCATCATTCAATCATCCAGTCAATCATCCATGATTATGCACACACCCATTGAGATATCCTTTGTATCTTCATGACTGTACCTGAACCCGTATCCATAGCCATTTTTGGTGTCGGTGTATCTGGTTAGCTTGGGAACTGGACTGAAGAAGTGGGTTGTCAGGCCCATGGGATATTGAAGAGGTGGGTTGTCAGACCCGTGAGAAATTATTTGAGTGAGAGAATTTCTAGGGATTGATTTCATGAAGGTGTTGAACTGCAGCTACAGTGCTCTGAGACTTCATGTTCAGCCTATTGTTGAAGCCCAGAAAGGAAGTGGGGAAGCCGAAGGACTGTTGAGCAGAGAAGGGGCACACTTCTTGGGAGGGACAGGCATGTGGAGAATGAGGGACTGTAGGTTCTTAGTTTAATTTGGCACCTAAGACGGAGTCTTTCCTATTGTCTATGAGCCTTTAGCCTGGTTAGGAATCCCTTTACCCGGGTGGAGTTTAGTCCCAGCTCGAGGGTGAATCACTGTTGAGAGTGATGAACAATGTGGTCTAAGGCTGGGAGGTTCGTGGAAGTTCTGCACGTAGTTGGTGACATTCTTACCAAGATAAGTGCCAATTGTGTGATAAATTTACATGATGCATTGTTATTTACGTGCTTATTTTTATGGGTTATCATATGTGCGGTTATAACTGTGTTTATTTTTATGGGTATTTCCTGTATATGTTGCATGTATATGTTTATTGTTATTTCAGTGTGAATACGTCTGTTTACAGATGTATTTTTATGTTTACGTTTTATATATAATGCTTCCGCAAGAGTTCTCTGTGTGTGTATTTTAATTGCATGCAACTCGAAAAATTTATGTGGCATAGCTCAGTTAGATGTTGGGTATGTTACAGTATGTTCTGCAGAGAGAACAATGAGAGTTCTCTAGCGTAGCATGGCCCGGCATGGATGGTCAGGGATGTTACACATGGATAGTACCTATCTCTAGTGATTGTCTTCGTTACAACAACCGAATGCCTTTAAGTCTGGTGGAATCATCTTATCAATCTATTCAATTGGCAACCCCCTCTCCTTCTTATCTCTGTGATATATCTCCTGATCCATTTCACATGATCTTTCCTACTGATGAGATGATCATGTCATTCATGTCTATGGAAGATACCCCATGGGACGATGGGCATCATCATTCTATTATCTTCCTAGAATGTGATACCATAGAGAGTTATCAACGTATTTCGACTTCGTTGACTGTTGTTGTTATTTATTATGTTCCTGAGTCAATGCACGATGTTTTGTATGAAGGGAACTTGAGTAACATTTCACCTACCATTCTTCTTGACATATAGATTAAACCTGGGCTCATGGAAAATGTTCATATTGGTGCCTCATGTTCTACTAATGAGGTTTTCACTTATAAATCCCTTTTCCAAGAATTTTGTGACGTTTTTTCTTGGATTTATGAAGAAATTCCAGTTATTGATCCTGATATTGTTGTGCATGAGATTAAGACCTACCCGAATGCTAAACTCGTTCGGCAGAGACTTCGCCCAGTACATCCACGTAAAGTTGTTGCTATCAAGCTCGAAGTTGAGAAACTTTTTAAATTTGGCTTTGTTTATCCTGTGGCTTTAACTAATTGGGTATCCAATCTTGTTCCGGTAAACAAGAAACAGGGCATGATCTATGTTTGTGTAGATTATAGGGATATAAAAAAGGTTGTCCCAAGGACAATTATCCAACCCCTTTCGTTGACCAGATTGTTGACGACTATGCCGGGAGTGAAATATTATCCTTGATGGACAGTTTCTCTGGCTATAATCAAATCAATATTTACCAGTGGATCAACACAAGACTACTTTTATTTTCCCTTGGGGAACCTTTGCCTACTGGAAATTACCTTTTGGTCTAAAACATGTTGGTGCAACTTTTCAGTGCACTATGTCTTACACTTTTCATGACATTAAGCACATTGTACAACCCTATCTCGACGATCTACCGACACATTCCATGCATTTTCAAGATCACCCGGCTCATTTACATGGCATTTTCTTGCGCTGTCGTTATTATCACATACGTTTGAATCCACACAAATGTGTTTTTGTGTGGAATCCGGTTGACTTCTTGGTTTTATCGTGTCTATACACGAGATTCGAGTAGACCCCTTAAAGGTTGAGGATATTCTTAATCTACCTCCTCCTTCCATGCTACACCAGCTCCAAAGTTTGGAAGGGAAGGCAAACTTTTTACGTCGATTCATCCCCAATTATGTTGAATTAACAAAAGGATTTACTCGGCTCCTCAAGAAAGATTATGATTTTGTATGGGACAATACTGCAAACAAATATTTTGAGGCTTTGAAACTCGCCTTAACCCGTACACCACTATTGTTTCCACCTGACTATAGCCGCGATTATTTCCTGTACTTAGCTGCTTCGGACTCTACCATTTCTATGGTTTTAGTCCAAGAGGATGATTTACATGATGAGCATGTTATATACTATTTGAGAAGGAGTCTTACAACTACTGAAACCAAATATTTACATGTGGAGAAACTGGCCTTAGCAACTGTTCAATATGTTCAACGTTTTTGTCACTACATCTTATTATGCAGAACCACCATTATTTTCGATTGCAACCCCATGCAACATATCCTTACTCGAAATTTTTTGGGGGGCAAGTACTCTAAATGGATAGTTATTCTCCAGGAGTTTGATTTGGAGTTTGAACGCGCCAAGTCAAAGAAGTCTTTGGTTTTTTCCAAATTGATATGTGACCTTCCCTCTACTGAGACAGAAAATGTGGCAGAGGATTCCTTGCCTGACAAATCCCTCTTTCTGATCTATTCTGATGGAATATGGTACAGAGATATTATCATCTATATCCAAACCCAAACTTTCTAGCCTAATATTTCTAGTATAGATTGTTGTTGTATATGGTATCAAGCTTGTCAATACATTATCCTTGGTGATACCCTTTACCACTGTGGTATTGATTCCATATTTCGACAATGTCTCACCTACGATGAAGCTAAGAAAGCTTTGAACGAATGTCACTCTGGAGCATGTGGCGGTCACATGTCTGGGTATTCCACTGCCCAAAAGATATTATGAGCTGGTTATTTTTGGCCTTCATTGCTTAAGGATTGCATTATTTTCATCCAGAAATGCCACGCTTGTCAAAATTACAATCATAAGATCCAATATCACCCTACTCCCCTTCACCCTGTAGTTTCCATTGGTCTGTTCGCTAAATGGGGCATTGACTTCATGACATGTAACCCTCACTCAGTTGGGGGGCATGGATACATTATTGTAGCTATGGATTATTTCACTAAATGGGCCGAGTCGATGTCTACATTTGATAATACCGAGAAAACTGAAGGGTTGTTCATATTCAATCATATCATTACTAGATTTGGTGTCCCTCAAGCCATTGTTACTGATCACGGTAGTCATTTTCATAATTTCATGATGTCGAAACTTACTGAGAAGTGCGTCTTCGCCATGAAAAATCAACCCCATATTATCCACAGGGCAATGGCCAGGTTGAAGCAATTAACAAATTTATCACTACTATGCTTCGACAGATGGTAAGAATTCATAAGTCAAATTGGCACACAATGTTGTTCTCAGCATTATGGGACTATCAGACATCCATTAAATCTTCCACGAGATTCACACCTTTCTAGTTAGTATATGGTATTGAACTGATATTGTCAATTGAATGTGAAATACCATTTTTGAAACTAGTTGTCGAACTTCTCCCTAACACCTCTGTTAAAGAGGAACATCTTTTGTACTTGATGCAATTAGACAAAACTCATCGTGATGTTCCCTTAGTTATTGAAACTCAAAAAAAGCGTGTTAAATCCCAATATGACTAGCATGTCAAGCCACGTGTTTTTTTCTGAAGGTGATCTAGTTATTCTTTACGAGCAAGATCGTGATTTGCTAGGGGTCAGTAAATTCGAACCCATGTAGCGAGGTCCTTATATTGTGAAACAAGTGTTGGAGAAGGGAGGTTATAAGCTGGTAGATTATGATGGAGTTCCTTTGATTGAACCTAGAAATGGAATTTACTTGAAGAAGTATTATGCTTAAATCATTTTTTGCATGAGTGTTATGTATCTTTAGTGTATCATACTCTTGTGTTCTTTTTTCATTTTTTGGTTCCACCTTTTGACTACTTACCTTGCATTGTACTTGGTTTCCAGATGTCAGTGTCTTCACTACCCTATATTGGCTTCGCTGATGACATTAGTCGCAATACTCAAAACTTAGCGTTTGTTGCTTGGTAAATCTATGCACCTACGGATGAACTAATCAGTCGACATGGTGTGTGCCTTGGTCATGCAACCAATAATATCACGAAATACAGTGTAGTTATTGAGTTATTGACTGACGTTGTTTCAATTGGAATTTTCCATCTTATTGTACGATTGGATTCACAGTTAGTAGTCTTACAGTTGAGTAATGTTTATTCCATCTAAAGTCCTACTTTTTTAAGGGTATATTTATGAGTTCGCCTCTTGGAACATCATTTTGATTACATTGAATATCAACACATTCCTAGATGTCTAAATACATTAATAGATACATTGGCTAATTATGTGTTGGACAGACATTTGAGACATTTATAAAATCCAATCGCATTTTTGTACATAAAACAAGTAAGTTGGTAGGAGCCCTATATTAATAACGATAAAATTTTACAAAAATTGTTTTTTTCCGAAGACCAAAATATCAAAAATGTGAAGCACATGGTGTCATATACAATAGAGTATCAAAGATGTTGCTCGCTATAACAAAGGACTTCTCGTGCTACTCTACAGAGCAGTCAACCAATGGATGCAGACACGCCCACTGTGTGGCATTGGTAATGCCTAGGAATCTCATCTATAGAGGCATCTGGGATATTCATTGTAAGTCCCTCTATATTTTGCTCTATGATCTTGAATTCGGCAGCAACTACTCCTGCTACAGCACCTCTCTCCCCTCGCCTCTGGATAGGGGATGAACGTGGACGATGATAAGGCCCCACATCTACGTTATCGAAGAGCACTCGATTAGTCATTGGATAAACAACATAAAAAACATTTTATGTATCATTAAAAAAAAAAAACATTATATAAACAAATTTTCCTTCTTACCTATGTCCCCCCATTGGGAACCTTCAGGAAGAGCTAAGTCCGTATCTCCACGGAAATCTAACCGGGTGTAGGCATAATCATCAACCATGATCATTTGAATCCTTATCCACTCAAAGAAGACATCATTATACCTGATGATGTGACTGCCTCTATGTCGAGACATGAGATCTACCCACCTCTTCATCCTTGGATCATATGGAATAGGTATACCCCACTCTACCTACAAGCGTAAAAATGGGACCTTCTCTAGGAAGAAGGATACCAAAATAGACCTGTATCTGAATTGTTTCAACTCACCACTGCTACACTTGCTAATTTGTTTCTTCATACTTTTAAGGACCCCTTCGCACCAGTTGAAGACTCAGGGCTCCACACACTCCAATGCATATTGAAAATGGCTCTACAGAGCCATGTGGGGAGTTGCACTCCCTGCCATGCAAGTAATATTATAGAGGATAGTCTGCACAGGAAAGGCTTAGACATCCATGATAGAGACCTACAGGAAAGTCTCATACATCCCTGATATCAACCTTAACGCTATGTTTCTCGATTCCTAGCACACAATGATGACTGATGTAGTAGTTCATCAGCTCACCGCCACCCCTACTACATGTAAGTGTCAACCATGAACCACGGTGAGATAGTATTGTTAGGAAATAGATATCCTCGATATCTATGGTGAGTATTTGGGCACCCACATGAAAGGCATGCTCGTTCACATCCCACATGTGAACCAAGTACTCAGGTAGTCTCATTTGGTCCCTCATGCCCTGAATATTGAATAATTTTAATAACCACACTGCCAAAGGTCCATAACCATTCACGAGTCATTCCCACCAAAGTAATCTTCTTTTCTGTGCTCTCTTTCATGCAATTCCAACATCTTAACCAAGGAAGACCTACCAAGGAACCATAAAAAGAGATTAGAAACATAATTCTCCTTCTTGGGTGTTTTCCCTTGTTGAGTTCATCTTTTAAAATTTTGGGTTGTAGTCATCGCAGGCTTGTGCATTTGCACAGTGTGGCATCATTGTACCCTAGCTTTAGGGTCGACTGCGATGATCCTAGATATTTGTAGTTCCTGATATGGGGCGCCTGCAACGACCTCAACGCATGGGTAACCCCTAAAAATCAACCCAAAAACACATTTTTAACCAATGAAAATCAATTTTTAATCCATGAAAAGATGAAGGAGATTGAGATTATCTTTTCTGTGGAGACGATTCATGAAATAAATTGTCGTGCACTACACAATAACACTTGAAAATCAAGGTAAAAAGGGGGTTTGGAGTATGTTTGGGTGAAGTTACAATTGAAATAGTGAAATGTGGTTTTTTAGCTATTTTATTGATTTGTATTACTTTTAATTTGTATATTACAATATTTTTTATGCTTCATCCAAACCCTAAAGTTCTAACAACTTTACAAGTGGTTGATTTTTGCAGATTGAAAAGTCTATAGGTGAGAAGTTGGAACAAGGGTCCGTTTTTTTATTTGTTTTTATATATTTCTCGCATGTACATATCCTTTTAGGGTTTTTTAGAAAAAACTCTGAGCAGAGTCTTAATTATTTCTCATTCTCATGAAACCATGAGAATGTAATTGAGCAGACTTTTGTCGTTTTTTTGAACTCGTAATGATGACACGAAAAACGAAACCTATGGAGTATCCTTTAAGCTCTTTTTATGCTCCTTAAAAATGAAAATATTGTCGAGCGACCTTGTTCTTTTCACGCTTGTAAAAGTATTTGAAGAAAAAATTTGATGAGAGGTAGGTTATCACTTTTTTGGTCTCATCAAATTAATTTACAAAAAAGGAACTGATGGAGTTCTCTTTAAGTTTTTTTCAGACTCTCAAAAATTGAAAAAACTTGTGTTTTCTCTCTTTGGACTCGTTAAACAAACGTCAAAAGACGCATATGGGATCAAACCACTCCTTCTTAGGGTTATTTAAACATACTCTAAGGGACTCGTCTAAAGGATGAGATTACATCAACAAGCATATGTTATCCTCCTCAAGCTTGCGTAAAAATAAAGAGGTACTCACAAGAAATGGTGTGGGAAAATTGGGAAGAAATATGTCTCTGTATTTTTGTTAGTGGCAGTAATAGTCACTCTTGAACCTGACACCCCCCTTCATCATTATATTTAGGTTGGGAAATCCATTTGTCTCTCATTTGACCATCCACAAATTCATATGTTGGGTCCTCCTTGAGTCAATTCTTCCAAGACCATTGTTGTGTTGTTCATATGTTCAAGAGAAGTCCAACCTAAACAAGCCTTCTATTGAGTCGACCATCTGCAGGTATAAATATTCTACCATGCCGGCCTTCCCTATGTCATTTTTGAATCACTTCATACTCTGGTCTACCTCAAATCTGTTTTATATTTCATGTCATTGATGGTGGATACATCAAGGCCCTCCTCTGATGAGTCTTTTGTTGTCGACTTCAACTCATTATCTAGGAACAAGACTAAGAAATCATTTAGTATCTTAGAGCCTCCATGCCTCCATGGTAGGTCTATTTTCTTTCAACAGTGGGTTCACATCATTGACCCATGATTGGAATATTCCATTGAGTGTTCGATTTCAACCCAATTATTCACATTCGTTGGATTGTACTGGGGTACCTTGGGATTCATTGACATCAATGGTGATTTCCCTCACACTTGTTAAAAGTTTTCATTAATGACCGATAATCAAGTGGTTTCTACCATGTTTGACTTCAGCACTTGTAATCGCATGGATAGATTCGTACTTAGAGACCATTGAAATGAAGACACTGGATCTTAACACTTTGTTCTAGGTTGCGACGAATTATTCATGATTTGTATTGACACATAGATCCACTTTGTATGTATTGTGGCTATGTCTGAATTTGAGTTCTTTTAGAGCATAGATCCACAGTGTATTCCCGGTGGCTATGTTGAATCATGATGACATGGATCCACAGTGTATGTTTAGTGGCCATGACTCACTTGACACTTATGATTAGGGTCACTTGTAGTCTGAGAATGGGAATGCCTACCTCAGAAATGGTATGATATTATGCAAATGCTTGTTTGTTTGCAGGTCCCTGATTGATGTGCTCCTTATTTTTGACACACACATTCTACAAAGTATTTCATCTGTCACGAGTTCCAGCTTCATACTTTGGGAGGAATTATGTTACACATTATTTTTTTCACCTCAGTGATCACCTAAAAACATGTGTGCATGTTCCCTAAAATATTAAAGAGGCTTTCTCCATGGGAAAAGTGATTTACTTTCCTCTGCCAAAAACCATATGAAGGAAGGTTGTCGCACCTTGATAAATACATAGGGTGCGACGATGCATGATTGTCGCATCCTACACTATACCTGGACTGTGATGTCATCGCATGTTGCTAAGTCTGTAGGGTGCAACTATGCTTAAATCTTGGGAAAAGTCAAATTTCACGAATGTTCTAGAAGGGGATCTTCTAGAAGATAAGGTGGCCTCCGATCGGTTTGGATCTTACTCGCTTCTCTGATTTGGTGGGATCAACCTAATCTCCTCATCTATCTCTCTTTCACACTATATAAATAGGGAACTCTCATGGAAAAGGCTAAGGTTGAATAGGCTAATATTTGTATGGAGAATTCTGCTTCAGATTGTGCTTGAGAGCTTTGCTTTAGTTCTTCAAATCAGATTGTGGATCTTCTTCATTCAAGGCATTTAGAGAAAAGGTGTGTGTGGTGAAGAAAATATCCATCGAAAGGGGACCTTGCAACATCAAGGCATGGGTTGTATTCTCCACTTTCTATTAACTTAATACAGTAATGCCTTTCTTCCCTATATAAGCATCTCGTCTTCTATTGTATAATTCATTGATCATATACATAAACTTCATTAGAATATATAGATATTTGTTCCTCTTCTTTGTTGGTTTGTGACTCTTGGATAGGCTTGCTATTCTGTAAACTCAAGGAAGGAGCTACAAAGACAACACTAGCGAGGACAAGCATCGTTTAAAAGGTACGTATCTTGTAACTCATTAAACTAGTTTATATGATGATGAAGTTTAAGGTGAAGTGTGCATTTTGTTATGTTTTGTTCTAGTTTCCAGTGTGATCTAGGGATATCTATTTATGTTTGCATTTACCAATTAATCCAATAACAAAGGGCCAAGCTAGCTACAGGCACATGGGTGACTAGGGTGGTGACCATATGGCCAAGCCACATGATCAGGGCCCGAGATCAAGGGGGCTAAGGACCAGCACATATGATTAGGGGCCTGGATAGAGGAGGATGCACCCAATATTTTAGCCCAAAAGTGGGTTTTCAACCATATTATATGATTTTTAATGATTTTTAAGCCAGATTTGGGATATTTTGGCCATTATTGGAGAATCTGGAGCCCTTTTTTAGGCCAGATCTTGGGGGGAAATTGGGATTTTGATGCCAAATTCAATCCTATATAAACCAGAGGTTCTTGGAATCCTTATAGAGGTTCAAAACAGAAAAATGTTGAATAATTGTAAATCCAAATCCATTTTTATGTAGGGAATCCATTGAGGAGAGCAACTTTGCGGGCCATTTCTGGGAGCTTCGTTCATCTGTTTTCAATGTCGTCAGTTGTGATGGGTTCTTGAGATCTAGAAGAACATAGCCAGATCATTTTGTAATCCATTTGGCACTGTTATGATATATTTTTAAATCTTTGAAAAGAAATAATAAAGCCTCACTCACTGAGACAAAGGCCCAGAGACGTAGGCGAGATTGTCGAACTCCATTAAAAAATTTGTTGTTATGGTTTGTTGATTCTTGTGCTTATTTCCAGAACTGTATATTTCATTATGGATGCCATATTAAATATTCAATTCTTCCTCTTTCTTCAAATTCTTAAATGGTTAATGAACTCACATTTTTAAACTCAACCATAGTCTTTAAAGGATCTTTTTAGATTAGTATGGCAGACTGAGATAGCAACAGGATTTGATTGCCATGCATGAAAACTGATGGGGGTTGATCATACCCAAAGATGGATTAAAAAAATAAATTAAAGACTCTAATGGCATATACACCAATGGAATGTGAAATATTGTGGAATGAAGGAGATAAAAAAGGCATGACATCCAAATATTATATGATTCATGGATCATTAATAGACAAATAAACCTTATCGGTGGGAACTTTCGAATTTGATATGGATATCATCCCTCTCATTCTGTCACCACCTTAGTTGAAAGATATCTCTAGAAGGATATAAAGGGAATACATCAGATAATATAAGTTCATTTAATTTAAACATCTAAAGAATATAGAGCGTGAGCTACCATGAATGCGACATTGGAAGAGGTATACTCCTTCTCCTAGTTATTTCCACCAGGGGGAACCATCATGATTCGACAACACCAAATGTAGGAGGGCCTTTACTTGTTTTCACAAGAGGAAGAGTACATGTTCTTAGATAATGTAGGCTACAATAAGAGAGATGGAAGTAATACGCATTTGAATCTAATGTCCATCGAGATAAAAATGAATAGACAAGTTTTGACCATGCAACAGAAGAAAAGAAGAAGAGTAGAGCTCAACAACTATTCGTGTTCACAAAAGGAGAAGGCTGAAGGGAATATATACACTTTCTTCTCATCCAACTCGGTTCCCTGAGAAAATTTGAGAGGTCTAGAATCAATGAACACGTTTGCATGTATTTGGTTGTCATTTTGACCAAATTTTTAGAAGAAGATCCCTTCACCACCAAAGATTTTAACTTTCTCATCTTCCAGAGGGGATCAAAGTAGGAAGGAATATTATGTCATAATTTTCTCTACTTTCTAAAAATAAAAAATGTAAAAGGAATGGGAAGAGGGGGGATTTGTGATGTTAGTAATTGAGAAGCTATGCAATTAGGAATATTAACAATCCTCCTTCATGTATAAGAGAAATCTAGTGTAACCAAGAGAGAGAGGGGGGGGATGGAGAACCTAAATTGAGTGTTGTATAACTACTTATTAGGCTAAAAGGCAGAGAAAATATATTTTCTTTTTATTGTATTTCTGAGAATGAACTATTTATTTGAGAGAAAATAATATCAAGCAAATTCATGATTCGTTTATACAATGGTGCACTATTTTTTATTATTTTCTGGAAAAAAAATCCAATCTGTCATTTCTATCAATTGTCATTTGTAGGACTAGATAATTATGGATGAATTATGAGATCAATTATAGGAACATTCTTATGGTCATCTATATGCAAAAAAATATGCTAATATGATTTGATTCTGTGAAATAAGAACTACTTATGTTTGCACATTGAGTTGTATACTTGTAATTGATTCTATTATTGTTAGAATAGGATAATAGTTGCACGTTATAGTAGGATTGCATCAACATATTAGAGTAGTTTACATTTAGGATTTAGACTAACTTAGATAAAAGGTCTCTCTTTTAAGATCAATTTGTTCAGCTAGTGGCAATCGGGCCCATATACTGGTGGGGATTTCTATTCAAACAAGAGTGGGTCTAATTGGGAGATGCCATTGGGAAACTACCCCTCATGTCATCATCGGGATTTTATCCCATGTCAACACAACCCAGGGTTGGTAAATATTATGAGGTATCATTCAAAATATATGTGAGACTCACAATGAATTATCTAGTTGGACACTTTTAAATTTTGTTGTTAACAACTATCTAGAAATCCAATTCTAGTTGACTAAAAATCAAATAATTGTAAATAGTTAAAAGGAAAACATAGCCGATGATTTGTATGTGTGGGTTATGTAGCATGAAAGTTGCAGTGATGAACCATTTGTTTGAAAAAACAAGGTATTCCAACACACGATAAACACCTTTAGTAACCACTCACAGAACTAGATCAAAGATCAATACACCAATGTTTTTACATGGTTAAAACCCTTGAAGAGGGAATGTGGCCTCTTGAGGAAATATATTAATGCAAAAGAAATATTTTATAAGAGATTTTCTCATAATCGATCATCAACAAGTGACCCTTCATACTCTTTAAAAAAATATCATGGAACAATTGGGTGTTAAGCCATAGATCAACTATATCCATTAAAGTTGAGGATAATATGAGACATTAGATCACTCTATGTATAGAACATATCATGACCCCGGATAGTCGGATTACATAAATACAAATTCACACTAATGCATCCTAAATAAACACACTTTTACCTAAAGACACATTAGACCAAGTTAATCTTAACTAAACACTAACTGTCTAAATATCCTAACACCATTAATTGTTGAATGAGAAAGTTAATACATGCTTAAACATGCACACTGCAAACTGTAAGCAAAACTTATGAAAGAAACTCAACTTTTGCAAACATTTAAGGAATCATATACATGAAGTGTATATATAGTATATAAACATAAACAAAAATGAGAAGCAACACTATTTTCCTCCAGCACAAGCTCTTTCTATGTGGAGAAAGGTGCTAAAGAAGTTTTACAGTGTTAGGAAATAGACTTCCATGCTAAACCT
Organism: Picea mariana; assembly: GCA_032191745.1. Lineage (NCBI taxonomy): Eukaryota > Viridiplantae > Streptophyta > Pinopsida > Pinales > Pinaceae > Picea > Picea mariana. Next base: position 67,812 of record JASDQU010588296.1, read on the forward strand.
TTTAGGAAAGGAGAAGACGGATTTTATCAAGAAAGTAAATGATAGAACAATCACACAGTACATGGATATTTTACCCTGGAAATACAAATGGGAAAACCACCATTTGTTGAGTGTTTTTCTCTCTTGTTGTCTTTTTCATTCATAATAAAGAGTTATATGACTAACCTTGGTCTACACCTAAGGCACAATTTTCATCATGTTTTCTTGCACTTAGCAAGAACAACCATGTATCAAATTCGGCTTACATATAAATGAAGAGTAACCTTCTGCTAAAATATTAGCATGAACATCAACAATTAATTATTAGCGATTACATTATTACAACACACCTTATTTATAGGATTTATAGTATGTAAAACCCTAAATAATGGTGCCTAAAAATAGTTACAGACACACACATATCATTGGCTACAAATCTCATGAATCTCAAGATTATGTTTCACTCAACTACCAGTCAATCTCGAGTCGATATTCAGTTGGTTTCCACCCAAACTCCTGACAATCTCTAGTCAACTAACCTCTTGACTTGTTGTCAATCATTATGACTTTGAATTTTCCTGGTCAATCACTTCAAACTTTGAATTTTCACTACAAAGAATATGACAACCCAATATTCTCCCACTTGTTGTCTTTTTTTTCTGAAATAGGAGACCCTAAACTTTTGTTCATAGACCTAGGGCAGTGATTCTCATTGCCTCTCTACACCAAGAGAACTTCACAACAATCATAGACTTGGTCAAACAATATATTATTTTTTCCTACATGTCTACTTTCTCTAGCAGCAACTTGTTGTTTTCCATCATATCTCTCACGAAATGGTATTGTACATCAATATGCTTTGTCTTGGAATGATATGTTGGGTTGTTTTCCATAAATATTGTTCTTTGAATATCAACATTTATCTCCATATCTTTCTGCTCAAACCAGGTCTATGAACACAGCCATAGCATCCATACTACTTCTTTGCTTCCATGGGTGGATTCCATGTATTCAAATTATATTATAAACAAGGCCACGACCACTTGTCACCTACTCATCCAACTAATTGCTAGACCAAACATATTCAACACATGTCCATTGGTTGGCCTCCATTGATCTAGATCTCCATTGCAGTTGGCATCGACAAAGCCATGTACTTCTACTTTATTGTAAGCTTCAAGTTTATCTTGGTAGAATATAGCATAATATTTTTTTCCACACAAATATTTGAATACTCTCTTGATAGTTTCCCAGTCTTCTTTCGTAGGTGTCGACGTGTATCTTCTCAACACTCCCACTGCATGCGAAATGTTTGGTTGAGTCCATACCATCGCATACATTAGACTACAAACAACACTTGCATAGGTAACATGTGTTATGTCCTATATTTATTCCTGTGTCTTTGGACATTGTTCGGTAGTTAACCTTTCTCCCACATGAATTGGAACCTTAACTAGTTTGCAATCATGCATGTTGAAACGCTTCAATATTTTTTCAATGTACTTCTTCTAGTTCAACCAAATATTTCTAACTACCCAAACTCTCTTGATCTCCATTCCCAGAATGAAGTTTGTTGCACCGAGATCCTCCATGTTGAACTTGCAGGATAGCTTCTTCTTCTCCTCCTTTATTTCATCCATGTTTTTTCCAGCCAACAACATGTTGTCAACATACAATGCTACATATATGAAATTCCCACCTTCTTCCTTGGAATATACACAGTGATCAACCTTGCTTCTCACAAATCCCAAACTAAGGATGTATGTGTCAAATTTTTGATACCACATCCTTGGCAATTGMTTTAGACCATAAAGGTATCTTTTCAATTTTCACACTAACTCTTTCTTTCCCTTTACTACAAATCCTTCAGGTTGTTTCATGTAGAATTCTTCTTCCAGGTCCCCATGTAGGAACATTATATTTACATCCATTTTCTCTATATCAAGGTCAAATGTTTCATCCAAAAAAATTAGTACTCTAATGGAAGTTAAATTTGCAATAGGGGAAAAAGTCTCACCAAAGTCAACACCTTCGACTTTGGAATATCCTTTTTCTACCATTCGAGCTTTTATTTTCTCGACTTATTTTTTTGCTTTCATCATTTTCTTGAGTACCCACTTGCTATTAATGGGTTTTATTCCATTAGGTAATTCTACTAAATCCCACGTATTATTCTTGAACAAGAATTCCATATCTTCGATCATGGATTCCTTCTAGATGTTCCCCTATGTTGAGTCAGTTTCCTCCCTAACTAATAAGGGCTCCTCATCAGTGGAAGTTAAAACAAATGCAAAACGGAAATAGAGTGGACTATACCCTTCAACTATTTTTCTTACTCATTCAAACCTCCTTACAATTAGGGTCGACTATTCCACCTCTTCTTATGATTCAATCAACTCATTTGAATCATCTTCTTCATTCCTCGGTCCAAACCTCACCTTCTCTAGATATTTCTCTGTTTGAACCAATTTATAATTAGAAACACCTACAACTTCTCTAAATACCACATCTTGATTCTACATTGTTTTCCTTGATGCAATATCCTAGAGCTTATATCCTTTCATCTATTCCTTGTATCCAATGAAAATACACTTACCTTCCTTCTTGTCCAACTTTCTCCTTTCTTCTTTGAGAACATGCAAAAATGCATCACATCCAAATAATTTTAGATTTGAAAGAGAATACTTCTTACCAAACCATACTCATGTGGAGTCATGTCGAATAGCGTCGACGAAAGAGACCTATTTACCAAATATTTTTCATCGTGGACTGCCTCTGCCCAGAATTCTTATATGATCCCAACACCATTGAACATTCTCCTTACCTTTTCCATCAACGTTATGTTCATTATATCAGTGACTCCATTTTTTTGTGGGGTATATGGTGTGGTATTTTTGCCTGCTATGCCACACTGCTTGCAAAACTACTCAAAATCCTTTCCACATAATTCACCACCATTGTCAGTTCTCACAACCTTGATCTTCTTATCTGTCTTGTTTTTTACAAGAGATTTAAACTCTTTAAATTTCTTGAAACCTATGATTTCTTCCTTAGGAAATATATACATGTCTTCCTAGAAAAAATCATCTATGAAGGAGACATAATTCAAGGAACCACCAAGTGAAGGGATTTTTACATGCCCAAACACATCACTATGAACCAATTCTAGAATCCCCTTTTCCCTTGTTTCTCTAGATGGGAACCTAACCTGATTTTTTTTCCATATATGTAATGCTCACAAAAATCGACCTCCAAATTACACTCAGGAAAACCTTTGACCATACCTTTGTTGTGCATATCTTGAAGTCCTTTTTCTCTAATGTGTCCCATACTCT
>JASDQU010588296.1:74976-90025 GCA_032191745.1 Picea mariana
CATTCCTTGAGCATCTTACTCTCATGTTGTCTTATTCAGTCAAAACAAAGAGTTACATGACTAACCTTGGTCTACACCTAAGACACAATCACCATCATACTCTCTTTCACTTATCAAGAACAACAGTGTAGCCAATCTGGCTTACATCTACATGGCCAGTAACCTTATACTAAAACATTAGCATGAACATCAAAGATTAACAATTAATGATTATAGTATTACAAAATGCCTTATTATAGGCTTTATAGTATGCAAAACCTTAAATCATGCCAACCAAAAACTGTTATAGATACATGTAGATCATTGGCTATAAATCTTGCTAATCTCAGGATTTTGTTTTAGTCGAATACCACTCAAACTCCAATAGTTCTTCATTCAATTTCCACTTGGCCTCCTGATGACATATTGTCAGTTGACCTCTCGACTTCTTTTCGATCACTACAACTTCAAATTTTCTTGGTCTATCACTTCGACCTTCGAATTTTCACTGCAAAGAATATAACAACCCAACATATAGTTCCTAGTCTACTTCAGTAATCAACTTATCATACACAAAACCAAGAAATTATATTTGTATTCAGAAAATGCAAGTTACAACAATACTCTATCTCTTCTTTTCCTTTCCTTTCCTTTCCTTTCCTACTTTCCCCTCTATCTATCTCTCTTTTCTATCTAAAGGAAAGTGTATCTCCCCTAGCTCAATTGATTAACAACTTGTTAAATTGTAATTAAAGAGAAACACACTTGAAGAATCATTGATTCTTCAAGTGGCTACTAGATTATGTTACAATCATTGAATGAAATAGAGTATCTGATTAAAAATAGTTACAATAGTAATAAAATATAGTATTTAGGATAATTGTGCAACTGGATTAATCGTTGGAATATAGAAAAGTGTAAATACTTCTAAATATGCTTCATAATTGCAGCCAGAGTCTTATATGCATTCATCATCACAATCTTGCAACAAATTACTCGAATCACATAGAAGGTTCTATTGATAATATGTGGTTCTATAACAACTAAGAAATCAATGCATGATATTGGGAAACTCACAGTAGGTGACAGGTGGCATTCTTGCTAACTCGGACTCATGGCTATGGTTTTGATGATGGGATTTGTAGCATTGCTCTTGAAAATTACAATTTGCAACACTTGTTATGCAACATCAAATTGCACGGATCTATATCAAATAATATTACTTATAAATCTGTAGTAGTATGTCATTTCCACATCATACTATTCCTTTGACTTCTATAGCAAGAATCCAATTTGTAGCAACTCATCTGCAAGTTAGGAATTAAAGAAACCATTTCTACCAAATGCACTACAACATTAAAATGGCATATGAATAGAGAAAATTGTACCTGAGTGGGTTTCGAACTAAAATGGGTATAGTTACGGTTACACGAAGGTAAAAAGGGAATAGTGTAGTATGGAAATAAAAGGAAAAAGGTGATATAATCATGCTAAAACTCAATCCCATCAGTGCCCATGATGGTTGAAATTTGGGTAGTTCCCTAATGTTCATGCTCACGCATTTTTGTTGTAGCTTCTATGAAGATTGAAAATGTGTTTCTCTGAATAGCCTCCTCATGATTCCTCAAAGCATGCTTAATCTCTTGCATATCCTTGTAATCCATTTGATAACTATAACAGTCCAAGGTCCTATTCAATTTTTAAGTCTCAATGTTTCCTACAAATCCATGCATTTTCTTCACCTTCAAATCCCTCGAAGCCCATAATAGAGTCTAATTATACTTTGTGCAATCCAAGCAATCAACATACAAAGTATCTCTATGTGAAATAAATAGGATGTTTGACAATGAAAACAAGGAGTCGAGAGATTAACTTCATTTTCCTTAAGACAAATTAAACCAAGTGGAATCAAACCTCCCTAAGATTAAGAGAAACAAAGGAATCTCCTTCCACCCCCAATAAGTCCCCTAATCGACTTGGACATGAATCAAAATTGAAATAGCACACATCCAAAAGGACAAACCCTCTCAAAGATAAATAAAAATCATATAGAGGAAACACAGGTCTCCCTATAGGAGAGTCTAAATAAAGAACATTATCCCTAGAACTAAAACTTGAAAAAAACCCAATAATTGCAATCCCTTTATAATAAGAAGGAAATAGGGGTGGTATCTTGCCTGAATTCTAGAAGAAGACCAAAAACACACATGCAAGCCAGACCAAAATGTCAAAATCATTGAATTAATGCCTAGACCAATAGACCAAAGTCTCCACATAGGAAATCCAAACAGTAGATCCATAATACCACAACACCGAGGGAAAATTTCCTTCCATAAGTTCAAATACATGTGGAGTTAAGTGTCTAGGCATACAAAAGGATGGCTTGAGTCTCTTATCATTACTCACTCTGCCATATGATAAGCCTTTCTTACTATATGTCATGTGCCTCCTTAATTTATTGATACATTCCTTGTTCTCCATTATAATGTCAAGTAATAGGTTGTTTATATACCTTTCCATTAATAGCAATGTCCCCCACTTTTAAGGAAGTGTCTCAATTAGCAAAATCATCCACTAAGGAATTATTCTCCCTTAACACATGGTAAAAATTGACACAAGAGAGTTTAGTTGTTTCTTGTTTTTCCCAATTTATCATTGATCCTAAGATATTTTTAGCTAGAGTGGCGTTCATAACCATATGACTTATGAAGGCCTTCTACACCCCCACCACGATTAGCTTCTGAATGCAAGAGTTGATGGTGTTCTTCAGGATTTGCAGTAAAGCATAGGATTCTGCTTGGTTACTAGTTGATATACCAATACCCCATGCAAAATAAATTTTGATTGTTCCTCCAGGGTTCATGATAACCCCTCCCACACCTGTCACCCTAGGATTCCTTTTTTAGGCTCCATCAAAGAATAAAATGGAGGAGCGCTAGTTGGATATCCACTTCTGAAAATCTTGATTGCTCATTTGAAGCTGTCGGATTGATCTGATTCTGATATTTTCCTTTCTAGAACCTATGGATTGAGGATTTATGTGAAACTGGTGATACCATTCCTCTTCATCCTTGTTTATATTTTGATTTACCAAGAGCTAGTTTCCTTTTGAGGTTAGATATTCTACCAATAAATATTTATCTTTAACCGCTACCATTTTTGGTTTGACTAATTCTTGATTAAATTTTACTATATTTTGGGCTAGCCAAAGTTTCAAACATATATATTTAGTCAATGCCAATTACATTCTTTTGAAGACTATTTTGTTCTTTAGAGAACCAATATATAGGCTACCAAATTGAATAAGCATACTCTTCTAGTAATCTGGCCTTCTGAATTTGTGGTATAATCCATTAAATGTTGAATTCCAAACTCGACATATGTATTCACATTCAAAAATGATATGTTGAATCGATTCAGTTTCGGAAAGACAAAGGGTACATTTAGAAGGTCCTTGTATCCCACACTTCTATGAATTATTAGCGGTTAGCACCTTCCCATGCACTAGAGTCATAAGATATCTATTTTGGATAGGTGTTCTAGATGCCATACCTTGTTCCATATTGATGACCTTGGTGGAAGAGAAAAAATATGCAACTGATGCACATATCCCAACTTGACATTGTAATCCATTGCTCACGATCCTCTTCGATCAAATTCATTATAGCTCCTAGGCACACGGCCTTTAATGTGATTGATGAGAGAAGAAACTAAAGGAATCAAGTGAGATGGAGGGGAACATGTTGATATTATGGTAGTTGCGGGAGGTATCGACCTCCATGTGTAACCTATGACTAGATTAGAATACTTTGGAAGCTAGAGAAACCCTAGAAGACAAGTCGGCTCAATAAAAGAATTAATATTAAAGTATTATCCTCTAAAAGAAGTATTCAGCCTAAACATTTGACAAGAAGCACTATAAATAGAGGGTGCTTGAGCTCATTTGGAAACAGACTCACTCACAAGCTCACACAAGTCTAGTGGTGTGCAAATCTAGAGGAGGAGTGCAACTGCAACAAATACAGTTGGGTTTTTGGTCTTGGTTTATGGTTTTGGACATTCTCCTTGGTGCGTTATATTTGAGAGAGAGGTGTGCTCTCTCTTGGTTATCTATTGGATATGGTACTACTTACGAAATTAATCTATCTGTCAAAGTTACAGTTCTCGGGGGTGTTTGTGTGCCTATGGTTGGGTGATAATATGTTGATATTTTCTATGGTTAAACGATCACATATTAACAATTCATGGGCCCACACCAACTTCGTGACATTCTAACCACTGGAAGGTAAAGTGCCAATTCCTTGTTAAGCTTGTTGTGGCACTAGTTGCAGCTACAACTAGGGTTTCTGATCTTCCAGCTGCAGCAAACCCTAACATAACTTTTTGGGCACTTCAAGTGAGACGTTTGGCATAATTATTGGACATTCTAGTGTGCCTTATCCTAGCACACTTCTTGGTAGTCTCAGTAAGAAAAAATGTCAAGGTTGAATTTTTTAGTCAAAGTCAAAGTTTGACTGGTCAAATTCAAAGTTTGATTGGTCAAATTCAAAGTCAAAGGAAGTCATGAATTACTCTATGAAGTCAGAGAACAAGCTAGAAGGAGCTTCAAACTTTAGAGCATGAAATACGAGGATTGACCTCATCCTTGCCAAGAACAAGGTTCTAGATTTCGTGAAGGGCAAGATCGTGGAACCACAGTTTGAAGAAGGAAAATAAAATGAACCTCAAAGCGTTGTAGCAATGGAGAAGTTTAAGGAAAATGACATCAATTCTATGAGTATCATTGTGTACTCTATCAAATATCACTTGATACCCTACATATCCAATCTTGACTCATCCAAAAAGATGTATGATGCCCTAACTAACCTTTTTGTAGTCAGAAATATTGGACAAGTGATGAGTCTGAAGAATGAGATTTGTGACACAAAGATGACTAAAGATGATACTATAGCCTCATACTTTGTAAGGATTTCTCAGTTGAGAGATCAACTACAATCCATTGAAGAAGTTATTCCAGAAAAGGAAATTGTGAATATTGCACTCAATGGTCTCTCTAGATCATGGGATGCAATTGTTGCAAGCATGAACACAAGGAAGGAGTTTCCAATGCTTTAAGAACTTTGGACCTATTTCTCACAAGAAGAGACAAGGATAAACTGAAAAGGAAGATCTCAAAAGGAAGAGGATGCTCAAGCCTATGCAACAAAGTTCAAGGGACATGGAGGTAAGAAAAGATTTGGTTCAGGAAAAAAAATCGATAATAAGAGAGATATGTCAAAGGTACAATGTTATGGATGCCATTATTATGGCCACTGCAAAAGGGATTTCCCTAAACTAGAAAATAAGAGAAAGGAAAGACACCATGCGTCAATTGCTAATGATGAAGAACCTTCAAACAAAGCCAAGCATGAAGAAATAGATTTCTTCTACTACTCAACTCTTACAAGATCCTTTGAATATGACATGTGGTTGATTGACAGTGGAGCTTCAAGACATATGACTGGTGATTGTGAAAATATCTCAAGCATGAAGGAAAAGGAAACCTCTCATAAAGTGGAACTTGAAGACAATAACTCCTATGCAGTCAAAGGATTGGGAAAATCTTCTATCAAAATGGAATTAGGTAACAATGTTCATCTTAGCAATGTTTTATATGTTCCTGGTTTAAAAAAGAATTTAGTATGTATTTCTTTCTTGGAATAAAAATTAGATAGAATAGCCTTTGTCGATGGAAAATTTTGTGTATGGTCTAAAGATTCAAAAATAGAAGATGTTAGAATTATTGGGATACATGAAGGAAGAGTGTATAAACTCCTAGGTCGGAATGCTCAATATCTTGTACATGATGAACTCAATCCTAGTGAGTTATGGCATAGAAGGTATGCTCGCCTTCATTATCAAGCATTGCCATCTCTAAAACATATGTTTGTAGGCATACTAGAACTACAATCAGTACATGAAGGAATCTACAAAGGATTTTCACTTGGGAAAAATATTAAGAATCCATTCCCAAGTAGTGAGAAAAGATCCAAGGAGATCTTGGATCTAATACACTCAGATGTATGTGTTCCTATGCCAGTGACGTCTCTAGGAGGATCTCTTTACTATGTGACGTTCATATATGACTTCTCAAGAAAGACTTGGATGTACCTGATAAAGACGAAAGATGAAGTATTTGGAAAGTTCGAAGAATTCAAAGCGGAAGTGGAAACCTTGACAAATAAGAAGATCAAGACGATAAGATACAATAATGGAGGAGAGTACACCTCCAAGGAGATCATTCCCTTTTGTAAAGCGGTTGGGATTAAAAGGGAGCTAATTGTCACACTTAATCCTCAACAAAATGGTGTGGAAAAAAGAAAAAACCGTTCCATTGAAGAATCTATGAAGGAAATGATGAATGGCCATAATCTATCCATGTTTCTATGGGGAGAAGCAACTATGAGAGCTCTATAGATCTAGAATAGAAGTCTTCATCGTATATTGGAAGAACATGACTCCAGAAGAAGCCTTCTCTGGAAAGAATCCAAGTGTGGAACACTTAAGTATCTTTGGGTGTCATGTCTATATTCATGTTCCCAAGGACAAAAGTAAGAAGTTGGAACCGTCAAGAAAGAAGGGCATATTCGTTGGATATAGTGATACATCAAAATCTCATAGAATATATGTCCTGAGTAAACAGAAGATTGAAATCAGCAAAGATGCCACTTTTGATGGGAAGATTTCCTTCAAGAAATCTATAGAAGATTCCATAGACTCCAATGATGAAGAAGAATATGAAGACCCCAAGGAAGAAATTACATGTTCACCAGAACATCCCAGTGAAGAACCAGACCAACCACTTGAACCTGTAGAACCAGTTGTTGTACCCAAGAATAGAAAATGACCAGCATGGCTAGAATCCACCTTACAAGAAGAAGAAAGACATAAAGTTCCCAGTGGCACCTTCAGGGAAAGCAAGAGGCCCAAAATATTCTCTAGTTATGCGGCACTCATGACAAGTCTTGTCAATGCAAAACCTTCCACCTTTGACAAGAAGAAAGAATGGAAGGAAGCTATGATGGAAGAATATCAATCCATCATGAAAAATGATGTATGAGAAATTATGCCTAGACCTAAAGGAAAGTTGGTAGTAACTTCAAGATGGGTTTACAAGATAAAGCATGCAATAGATGGGAGTATCGATAAATACAAGGTTAGATTCATGGCTAGAAGGTTCTCCCAACAGGAGGGAGAAGACTAATAATGATGAGACATTTGTTCCAATTTCTAGATATACCTCTATTAAAGCCATCATATCTCTTGCAGCATCCATGGGTTGGAGTTTACATCAGATGAATGTAAAGACTGCTTTTATCAATGGACTAATTGAGGAATAAGTATACATAGAGAAACCTCAAGGTTTTGAGGTACACCCAAGAGAAACCTGTGTATGCAGATTAAAGAAGGTCGTGTATGGACTCAAGCAAGCTCAAAGAGCTTGGTATGCACGAATTGACAATTACTTGACGAGACTTGGATTTTCCAAGAGCTATGTTGATCCAAACCTTTATTACAAGGTTGTGAATGACGCACATGTGATCCTACTACTATATGTTGATGATTTGTTTTTTACAAGTGCAGAGCCTCTCATTATACAGTGTAAGAAGGATCCAGCCTCTTAATTTGATATGAAGGATCTTGGTCTCATGCATTATTATTTGGGACTAGAAGTATGGCAGAAGGGTGGTGAAATATTCCTAGGGAAAGGGAAGTATGTTCTAAAGATCCTTCACAAGTTTGGGATGATGGATTGCAAATCCATGGCAACTCCCATGGTGACAGATATGAGGAAGTTGAGAGACTCTGATTCAGATCCAGTAGACTTGTCCTTGTATCGATAGTTGATTGGCTCATTGATGTATTTTGTGAATACCCAGTCGGACATTTTTCTTTGCTATGAACACGTTGAGCTAGTTCCAGGTGAAACCTAAACATGAGAATTGGATAGCTACAAAGCATATTTTGAGATATCTTCATGGGATGCTAAACTATGGTTTGAGATATTCCTCAAACAATGATGTACGACTACATGGATTTACTGATTTAGATTTGGAAGGGAGTGCAGATGACATAAAGAGTACTTATGGTATATGTTTCAGTTTGGGATATGCTATGATATCATGGGCTAGTAGGAAACAAAATTGTGTTGCACTCGATACTGCGGAAGCAGAGTATATTGTAGCTTGTGATGCTTGTATGGAAGCAGTATGGCTTCGTAAGCTGGTTTCTAGACTATTTGATCAGGTGTTGGATTTGATTGTGATATATTGCGATAATCAAAGCTGTGTGAAGCTTTCAGAGAACCTCATGTTTCATGATAGGTCAAATCACATTGAGATCAAGTACTATTTTCTCTGTGATAAATTCCAGAAGGGAGAAGCGATTCTCCAGTGCATCTCCACCAATGAGCAAACAGTTGATATTTTGATGAAGCCTTTATCCAAGATAAAGTTTGCATACTTGAGGGACAAGATAGGACTCGTGGATATTTCTCACTTGGTTTAAAGGGATGATATGACTTCCTCGGTTGGGAGGGAGTGTTAATATATGGCATCATGGATAGTCAGTGTGTTGGTGGACAAGCATTCTCCCTGTGGAGAATGGTCCAGGTTGACATATTGTTGATGTATATCATGCTAGTACATCTTAGATATGATGCTTCAGCATCATGCTAGTATAGCTTAGATATGATGTAGATGTCCTGAGATGCATCATGCTAGTACAGCTTAGATATGATGCATTATCATCATGTTAGTACAGCTTAGAGATGATGCATATTTCTGAGTCACATCATGCTAGTACATATTAGATATGATGCAGTAGCATCATGCTATTACATCTTAGATATGATGTAGTGGAATCATGCTATTACAACTTAGAGATGATGCAGGTGACTTGCATCATGCTAGTATAGATTAGAGATGGTGCATCGACACCATGCTAGTATGACTTAGAGACGATGCACATAATGCCAGTACAACTTAGATATGATGCATTCACATCATGATAGTACGGCTTAGAGATGATGTAAATGGTATTGTTGGTCCTAAGGTCTGCACCTGACTGCTAAAGGGAAAATCTAGGCAATGGTTGTTTCTTTTAAAAATTTTTGGGTTGGTTAGAAGGTTGTTCTACCAAGAAAAAAGCATGGTTGGGTTTGGAAAAATAATATGGATGAGGGTCCTTCTGGTTGGTGGCACAAAAATGACAAAAAAATGAAATTATAAAAACAGAGGGAAACAACAGACCAATCATCAAATGATCTGTCGTAAGAAGTTCAGTACTTGAAATATCATTTCAGGACACTAAACATGTATCAAAACACAATACTCCCACATGTTGCAAACAACAAATCTTCATCAAAGCATAGATGTTATAACAGGTTTCATATTAAAAAAGACAAGTTTAACAATAGTTGAAGGAAAAGAAATGTACTTCGCACAAATAAGACTGCATTCAAGACAAGAAACACATATGGATTTGGAGGCAAACACTGTCATCAAAGTATGTTCACCAAGTAGAGACTTTAATCCATGTATCGAACAGTTGAGCCGATTGATGTATTGATATATTTTTTCCTGAAAACTCCCAACCCTCAAAACATACAAAGACTGCATATTTAATAGAGTTGCAGGGGTTCTCATTCGTATGACACTGAGACCTAACTATGGATAACTAATTGTAGAACAAATTAAACTTAACTAAAACATTGCATGGAGTAAAGCAATGTGTGTTTCACACTGGACTTAATCAAAAAGAGTGGTTCTTATCACACACATAAGACCACTTATTAATTCAACCTAAAGAATTATGGAACTGAACAACTGAAAATGCTACTGTCTCTGAGAATGAAGTGATGCATGCATTGGATGAACTATAATTGGAAGAAAAATTAGGAGTGACAGAACAGGGTTTCATGTTGAGTAATGGCATGCTTGCGAGCTATTTGAGGCCTCTAGAGGATAACTGGTTGTCCATGTAGATCCTTTCATTATATGCTCAAAGAAGAGGTAGTCTTCTGAAGTGTTCTGGAACCAACGATCCTCGACCTGGGACAATCTCCATGTTCTCTGTCTGTAACAGAGCTTTCGACGGCTAAGCGCATTCCATCTTGACCCGTCAACTGCCATTTGTTCCTGGAAAACTTCACTGTTGTCAGTCAATCGATCATTGGGGAAGACGTGACTAGTTGCAAGCAGGAGGACGTGGAGGCAATTGACCAATAGGGGATGACATGAGTGGATTTGTATTACTTGGAGGTGACGTGGTGACCTGACGTCATACAAGCATGTGATTTCGGGAGTTTTCGAGGGTGGTTTGGGTCCACACCGCTTTTGGGCCTAAAATCCCCGCTCACAAGCTATACCATGGTTTCAATTGTGGGAACACTCTCGAAGATTAACGTTCGAGCATTTTCCATCCCCGCAATGAAGTGTGGTCGTCGATCGTGTTGCAATATGTAATCTAGGAACGCCCAGTTATTTTAGTGCCCCTGCTAAAGTTCTATCTGCCTGCCATATTATAATTCCCCTATATGATTTAGCGATGGTGCCAATTTCTTAGAGCTTGGGAGCTTTTGGATGCAAAGTTGTATAACTTCCGGAGTAGTCGGGCCCGGAGTGACATGGTGGCCTGAAATGGATGTTATGTGTCCCCAATGAATGAGATCCATGTGTCTCCGGCATTGAGTGCCATGTGTCTCTGAAACTTCAAGTTTCAGGAGTTTATGGATGTTGTGCTTGGGAATCCCCCGAAGGATGAACTCGCGAAGTGACGTGGAGGCCTAATGTCATATGATGTCACGACTATTGATGTGTCACATAAGGTGAGTGACACATGTCAATAGAAAATGAGTGGATGTTGGGCCTCAAATGACCAAAACTGAATGCCATGTGTCATGCTAGGAGAGTGCCATGCATAAAAAACTGATGGAATTCATGTGTCTCCGACACTTCGGAATTTAGGGGTCTGCGCTTCTCTTTGAGTAAAACCTCCCAGATGAACTAACTCGTGAAGTGACATGGTAGTGAGGGCCCACTCTGGCACTTCGAGGATTCGATACTTCGGGGATCTGCTGCTTTGGAGCTCCGACACTTCGGAGCTTCGGAGGCTTCAACACTTCGACGTCTGGACACTTCGGAGGATTTGAACCAATGGCAAGTTCGGACGCCCGACCACCAACGTCGCAGAGTCAATCCTGTTAAACCCCGCGTGAGTTTGAGACTCCGAATGCATGAGAGTCATTGATCTGTGTCGACTATTAGACCTCCACCATTGAAGATTTGACCTGTCTATTTGGCTTAAATCCTAAGCCCGAAATGGACTGCTTTGATTTGCTTCCTTTTTCTGCGGAAGCTTGCTGAGCTTACAAAGGACTTGTTGGACCTGGATGTCTCCTACGCACATAAAAGACTTGGTGGACTTGCATCTTTCCATTAGTGGAAAAATGATGACATGCATTTGAAACCCAAACCAGAACATGCAATCCTTTTTCAAGAAAGAAAACAAAATGGTGCAAAGTAGGAAATGACAGACAAGGTCATGATGTTGAATGAATAGCAAAAATGGAGGATACGCTAAGAAAGAAACCACAAAAGTTAGAATCGATGGATGGATAGGGTAAAAGAGGGAAAAGGGTAGGGGTGCAGACCTAGATTACAACAAGTACTCCACATCATTCCAGTACAACTTAGATATGATGCATTCACATCATGCTAGTACGGCTTAGAGATGATACATTGGAGAGAATGATTCTTGTAGACATTGAGGACATTCAACATATGTTTGGACAGTCATTCTTCTAGGACATATGTCTGGATTAGAAGAATGGTCCTTGTATCACTCTATTGAGTGAGTGACTTATGCCAGACACTCTATTGAGTGCATTGATTTCAGCACATGACTTATTCAGCATCATGCTCGATTACTCAGATGGAGTATGGCCTTGAGAGTTGATGCAGTTTGATGGGATATTTCTGATGTCGGGATTCTATCAGATGATAGTGATAGTGGTGATGTTGTTCGTGACTTGATCTATGTGATCATGAGATATCTTGTGTGGTTACGACGATGCTTTTTGTTAATACCTCCCTAGCTAGGAGGGAGTGTTGATATTGTGGTAGTTGTGGGAGGTATCAACCTGACTAGATTAGAATACTTTGGAAGCTAGAGAAACCCTAAACAGATGTGTAGAAACCCTAGAAGACAAGTCGGGTCAATAAAAGAATTAATATTAAAGTATTAGCCTCTAAAATAAGAAGCCAGCCTAGACAGTTGACAAGGAGCACTATAAATAGAGGGCGCTTGAGCTTATTTGAACACACACTCATTCAGAAGTTGACACAAGTCTAGTGGTGTGCAATTCTAGAGGAGGAGTGTAGTTGCAACCACTGCAGTTGGGTTTTTGGTCTTGGTTTATAGTTTTGGACTTTCTTCTTGGTGCGCTATATTTGAGAGAGAGGTGTGCTCTCTCTTGGTTATTTGTTGGGTCTGGTACTGCTTCCGGAATTATTCGATCTGTCAAAGTTATGGTGCTCGGGGGTGGTTGTGTGCCTATGGTTGGGTAACAATATTGTGATATTGTCCATGGTTAAACAAGCACATATTAACAGAACCAAGATCCCATCCTAACCAATTACCAAAAGTTCTTGACTAGGATGAGATGTTTCCTCAAGATGGTGAAGCTCTTAGATGTTGTCCAACGATTGCTTCTCCATAATGTTATCATGCCATAAATCAATTAATCAACCACTTCCAAGAACCCAAGTTAATATGTTCTATATAATAGAGACAGTTGTTTTAATCAACTTCCATATGGGAGAGCCTCTTTGTACATTCTAAATGTTGTCAAGACATCTATGCCTTCCCCCTGCAAAAGATTTTGTATGCAAGACTTTTTCCACCACTCATACTTACCATAGATCATCCTCCACATAAGTTTTGCACCTAGGGATAAATTCATTAAAGTGGGGTCCTTTATACCAAGGCTACCATGTTTCTTTGGGGCCTTGACTATTGACTAGTTCACTAAATAAATATTTTTGAATTCATCTTTCCCCCCTGCCATAGGAATCTCTTTAGTTCTTGGAAAATTTGTTGCTTTACACCTACCAAGGATAAAACTGGAGAACACTAGAAGATAGACAAAGCTAAAAGGACATATATAGTAATAACTAATCTTCATGTCGGGTTCAACCATTGTGCATGCCCCCCCAAACCCCCACCCCCACCATTGTTAAAACATGTATTTAATCTCGCTTATAACTTTTTGCCACATTTGGGAAGACGAAGAGGACAAGCAAATGGTCATTCCGAGATATTTGAAAGAAGACCAGACTTCCCATTGAGGGAACAATAAAATTCTAAAAATTACTTGTAATAATCCCTTGGGTACATTCCATGCGTAGATTTGTATTTTATTGTGGTTAATCCTTCCCTCGAAGACCTGGTTAAAATATCTTAAACCATTTTAAACCGTTTTTCCATAATGGAAGAGGCACCACTCAAAAGTAATTTATCATCAACAAATTGTGAGTGGTTGATACTTTTGACACCTCTTACCACTTTTATACTCGGTAGATAGTTAATGCGTCTTTTTTATTTCAACTTCCTACTCAAGGACTCAACAATTATTATGTATAGCAAGGGAGATAGAGGGCATCCTTGACGCGGTCCTGTACTTCCTTTAAAGAAGGCAATGAATCTTCGATTTATTAGAGGGGCAATCCAAGGATTTCTTATGCACGCTAACAACCAACAAATAAATGTAAGACAAAATCCAAATTTATAAAGAATGTTGAAAAGGAAGGAGTGCTTACCCTATCAAAGACATTTTCCATGTCTACTTTAATGATCATACCTTTGTCTCCATTTACACGGCTAGAATGAATTGCTTCCTGTACCATTATAATGTTGTCTACAATTTGTGTTCTTTCCTTTAAGCCTCCCTAGTTTTCAGATATAATTTTAGGAAGAAGCTTTCTTAACAAGTTAGCAATTCTTTTGGTTAACACTTTATAGGAAGCATTGCATAATGAGACGGGGCGAAATTTGGAAAAGGAAGAGGGGTTGCTTCCTTCGGAATGAGTGCAAGGAATGACGAGTTGGTGCCTCCCCAGATCTTGCTTGACTTGTGAACATACTACAACATTCTAATGAAATCAAATTTAATTATATTCCAGCAATCCTTGTAAAAATGAAATTTGAATCCATCCATCTCTGGGGCCTTATCAGGGACTAAATCCCATACCACACTCAATATCATTTCCTTAAAAATTTCCTCACCGTTCTCACTTTGGGTGATTATAGGAGGGATATTTTCCAGCATGAGCATTGTTTCCTCTGGATCTGCCCCCTCTCTACTGAAATTTCTACTCTCAAATGAGTATGTGCATCTACCTTTATTTCTTCAAATGATCTGAGAGTCCAGCCATTCTCAATTGTAATTTCTTTGATATTATTCTTCCACAACTTGGCTCTCACTTTCTTATGAAAAATGAAAAAAAGTGGTGTTTTTATCACCAGAATTTAACCATAAAAAGTGGTGTTTCTATCACCAGAATTTAACCACAAGCTAGGTGACTTTAGCCTCCACTTTTCCTCCTCCAGAAATACTAAATTTTCTTCTTCAATCAACACTTTGGTGATCTGATCTGAGTCCATTCTATCTTGAATAGAGCCCAACTGCTCTCTGTATTCCTCTTTTGCTCGCTATGGATGAGAGTAAACCTTTTTGGCGTAATCCTTAAGGGCGAATTTGGTAGCTTTTAATTTCTACTCTCATATGAAGACTGGGGAGACGACCACCCACTTACTCCATACTTTGGAAATAGTTTCAATGGCAAATTTGTCCTGAAGCCACAAAGGGATAAATCGATAAGGAATGGGGCCATAATTAGGAGTATTCCTCATCAAAAGTGAAATGGGCCTATGGTTGGAAGCAACCCAAGAGATCATTTTTTATGAAATTGAAATACTACAGTCAAAGAATGCACTTTCAATTAGAAACCAGTCCAATCTTGTTACAATG
>JASDQU010588297.1:35578-48480 GCA_032191745.1 Picea mariana
GAGAGTTTTGAGAGCTCACTTTGAAGAAGGAATATAGAAGATCTGCATTCCAGTTGAAGAAGGTTTGGAGACGTAGCCCCAGAGGTGGAGGGGTGAAATCCATTATCAACATCAGTTGTCTCTCTCTTATTTGCCTTCATGTGTTTTTCTCTATTCTATGTTCATGTACTTATGTTTATGTGTTTTAATGCATTATGATAAATGAACTAATATGCTCAATAAAACCTGTATAATCCATAGTCAATTTAAAGATCCTCACATTGTAAACATTTGGGAGAGTAGTACTCAACCCGTTTATGGATCAATCAAAAGTAGTATATTCTTCTTTGGATGCATGCAAAGGTCCTCCTATTCTGATGGGGGAAAACTCTTCCGTCGAAGTCACTGACAAAGGAAGGATTGTACTCACCATCGAAAGCTTCGAGAATGCACTGCACGTTCCCAAGCTTTCTGTCAACCTTCTCTCCGTGTATTAGATGACGAATTTCGACACCGAAAAGAAATTAATACTCACACCAAATTACATGGACATATATGACATACAGAGCAACTCTAGGGTTACTAATGGTGAGGTAAATCATCAGTCTAGATTGTATACATTTTCTAAATTCATTGAACCTGATTTTTCTTTATTGCTTACTCATGCCGATGAAAGTAGTAGGATATGGCATGAAAGGTTTGGACATTTTAATTTCAGATACATGAAACAACTTAGCAAGCAAATATTGGTTGATGGTCTACCAAACATCCATTTCTCCAAGGGAGTGTGTGAGGGATGTGTTCTCGTAAAACACCCTCAAGAGAAATTCAACAAAGGAAAGTCTCAGCGAGCTTCCACACCTTTAGATATGATCCACAGTGACCTTATGGGTCCTTTTCCGCATCCATCCATTAGCAAAGCGAGGTTTGTTCTCATTTTGTTTGATGATTTCTCAGGTTTTACTTGGATCTACTTTCTCAGGCAAAAATCCGAGGTATTTCAACACCTCAAAGATTTCAAAGCCTTGGTTGAGACACAGTCTGGAAAGAAGATCAAAGTCCTCCGAACTGATAATGAAGGAGAGTATGTAAATCATGAGATCCATAATATTTTCCATGAGGCAGGGATTCAGTTGTAGCACACAGTTCCCTATATTCTGCAGCAAAAAGGAGTTGCTGAGTGAAAAAATAGATCTCTAAAGGAGATGGCATCTTGCATGCTGCATGCAAAGTCACTACAACAGAGACTATGGGCCGAAGCACTTAATTGTGCAACATACATCCAAAACAGATCTCCCATATATATGTCAAGGATAAGACCCCCTATGAGGCTTGGAGTGGCCTCAAACCAAAAGTGACCCACTTTCGCATTTTCGGTTCACGTGCATGGGCCCAGATTCCCTCTGAAAAGAGGAAGGCACTTGATCCACAGAGTACTGAGTGCATTTTTGTTGGATACCCCAATGGTGTGAAGGGATATAGGATTATTGATCTTTCCTCGAATCAACTAATCATTGAGAAAAGTGTCCAATTCAAGGAAAGTGCATTGCATGCACCTCAACAGCCACATGTAGACACCTTCATTCTTGCACTTGTCCGAGATGATGAGCATGCACATGATGACTCTACTTCAAATGAGATTTATGATTCAGAGGACTCAGATGATTCAAATTTAGAGTCAGTACAGTCATATGCAGAGTTAGAGCATCCATATGAGTTACAGAGCTAGAGCATAGGCCTAAGTGGGCATAAACTACTCTTCAGGATGCAGGGGATCTTTTTGGCGATCCATCCGATACTAGGAGGACTCGATTTGATTTCAAGGAGCCTCCTGTTGCACTCACTACCACTGAACCATTTCCCTCCAGACATATTTTCTTGGTTCAGTTTTCAGATCCAAAGTCTTATGAAGAGGTTGTTGGAAATCCCTTTTGGGAATCCTCCATGCAGGAGGAGTACAACTCCCTCCCCGAGAACCAAAATTGGGATCTGGTTCCCCCTCCTTTTGGAAGGAAACTTGTGAGATGCAGATGGGTCTACAGGACCAAGAGCACAATAGATGGACAAATTAATAGATATAAAGCCAGTATTTTTGCCAAAGGATTTCAACAGGTTCATGGTATTTACTATGATGAGACATTTTCTCCAGTAGCAAAGATGGATTCCATATGATTGGCACTTGCAATTACGAAAACCAAGGGATGGGAATTCCATCAAATGGATGTGAAGAATGCATTTCTTCATGGTGATCTTTCTGAGGAGATCTACATGGAGCAACCCTAGGGATTTATGCAGGACTCATCTTTGGTCTGTCGACTGAAGAAGTCCCTTTATGGCCTCAAGCAGGCTTCAAGGGCATGGTATGCCAAGATGGAATACCACCTGCTGTCACAGAACTTTGTATGTTGTAAATCAGACCCAAATGTCTACATGCTTAGGGAAACTAATTCAATTCTACTCTTAGTTATTTACATTGATTATTTGTTGATCATCGGTTGCTTGACTTCAGTGATTGCTGTAGTCAAGAGGATTCTACATGATAGGTTTTTGATGACGGACATGGGTCCGCTACACTTCTTCCTTGGAATTGAGATTAGTCAGGATGCATCAGGCATCAAACTGTCTCAGGCCAAGTATGCACAAGATCTCCTTGAGATATTTCACATGATAGATTGCAAGTCTACTTCGACTCCTTTCCTATCAGGGGTCAAACTTGAGGATGGTGGGGAGACTCCACTGGTTGAAAACACACTGTACAAAAAGCTAGTGGGGAGATTTTTGTATCTCTCACACTCTAGACCAGACCTCTCATATGCAGTTGGTGTAGTTTCCAGGTTCATGCAAGAGCCGCATGAGCTACATTGGAAGGCTGCAAAGCATGTCCTTCAATAGGTACAGGGAACCATCACCTTTGGGATTCATTATGCAACAAACTCTACATTATATCTCATCGGGTTTACTGATTCTGATTGGGATGGCGATAGCACTGATCACAAGTCCACCTTTGGTTACTCACTTAGTGTTGGTTCCAGGCCTATCTGTTGGTCAAGAAAGAAGAAAGCTTCCATTTCTCTATGTTCAGCCGAGGCAGAGTACAGAGGAGTAGTTAACATAACCATTCAGGCTATGTGGCTACAACATTTTCTCACTGAGTTGGGCATTTAGTTTCATCAGTCGATTTTCATCTGGTGTGACAACCAGAGCACTCTGAAGTTCTGTAGAGATCCATTTCAGAGGCAGTGGACGAAGCACATCGAGATCCACATGCACTACATCTGGGACTTAGTACACGAGGGGATCATCGACTTATAGTTCTTTTCTTCAGCATAATAGATGACAAACATCTTCACCAAGACCTTCGTTGAGCAGAAGTTCCATTCTCTGCGAAGTCATCTTGGAGTGAAGGAAACAGTTTCCTAGCAACTGTAGTTCTTCTTTTTATATAAATTGTACCTTGAGGGGGGGTTTTTACCATGATTTTTTCCCTCTTTCCTCACTTTATTTACTGTATCTTTTGTATTTGGGTACCTAACATGGCCTCGTTGCCAGAACCCATTCTTTATTTTCACCATAGTGATGTTCAGGGGGGTTGTTGGAGTTACTTCACACACACCTAGGATTTATTTTTCCTAAGTGTTATGTGATTGTGAGATATCCATTCAAGAATGATGGTCTTTCTATGTACACTTCTTCCTTTAGGTATCCATTCAAGAAAGTTGACTTAACATCCATTTGATACACTTTGAAGTTCTTAAAGATTTAAAATGCCAAAAACATCCTAATGGATTCTAATCTTGAAATAGGTGCAAATGTTTTTTCAAAATCAATGCCTTATACTTGAGCATACCCTTTGTAGACCAGTCCTGATTTATTTCTTACTACTTTTCCATCTTCATTCATCTTATTCTTGAATACCCATTTAGTTTCAATCACATTTTTATCCTTGGGTCTTGGGACAAGATCCCAAGTCTCATTTTTCTCAATATGATTTAACACTTCTTCCATATCATTCAACCAATGATGATCATTCTGAGCTTCTATAAATCATTTAGGTTCTACTTGAGATAATAGGGAGAGATTCATTTGCTCATAGTTGTTTGTCAATTTCCTCCTTGTCCATGTTCTAGCATTTTTTTCACCAAGCATCAAGTTTTCTAGGTGATCCTTTTGTACAAACCTTGATGGTGTTTGTGTATCCTGGCGTTCTGCTTCTTCTTTCCTTTCTTCTTCATTTTATTGTTCTTCTTCCTCCTTTTCTTCTTCATTTTCTTTTTTTTGTTCTTTGATTTCTTCATCTATTCTGACATTAATACTTTCAACAATCTTTTGGAGCCTTTTATTATAACACCTATAGGCTTTGCTTCTTCATAAGTATCTAAGAAAGATTCCTTCATCTGATATGGAGTCAAATTTTCCTAAGTCCTCACCATCTTGTTTGATGTAACACTTGCTCCCAAAAATTTTAAAGTGTTTGACAGACGTTGGTCACCCTTTCCATAGTTCATAGGGTGTCTTGTCACTGTTGATTCTGATCTTTCCTCTATTTAGGATATAGAAAGTTGTAGATTCTGCTTCTCTCCAAAATATGTCTGATAGACCTACTTCATCTATCATCGTTCTAGCAATTTCTGGTATATGTCTATTTTTCTTTTCAATAACCCCATTTTGTTGAGTTCTTATTGCTGCATACTATCTTTTTATTCCATGTTCTTCACAAAATTCCACAAACTCATTGGATGTGAATTCACCACCATTTTCTGACCTTAAATATTTGATTTTCATCTATGTCTCGTTCTCGTCTAGAGCTTTGAATTCCTTGAATTTTTCAAATGCTTCATATTTATTTTAGAGGAAAGTAACCCAAGTCATTCTTATATAGTCATCAATGAGTAACATGAAGTACCTTTCTCCTTGCAAAATTTTAGTCCTTGATGGTCCACAAAGATATGTTACAAGTTCCAAAGGTTTGGAAGTTGCATATTCCTTTGTTTTGAAGTTCACACTTGACTGTTTTCCATGCTGACACTGCTTACAAATAGTGCTTGAGGGTTTTATGATTTTTGGCATGTCTCATACCACTTGTTTGGTACTAATTTTTACCATATTTTTAAAGTTCATATGGCCCATTCTTTTGTGCCACATTCAAATTTCATCTTTTTTTCCTATAAAGCACTTTTGTCCACTGATTTCATTAAGAACATATACATTATTTGGGGTTCATATTCCTTTTTTCTATCAACTTTCTCGATTCTTCTTTTCTATCTGACATTCTCAGGAGTTAAATATGAGATTGTGTCCCTGATTACACATCTAGATTACACTTAGAATATTATGTTTTATATCTTCAACACACAAAACCTTTTCTATCTTAGCTTTTTTGTTGTCAACGATGAGGGTTCCTTTTCCAACTATCTTTGATCTGCCATTGTCACCAAAGGTAACACTGCCCTCATTTTTCTTCAAGGTGATGAACTTTGTTCTATCTCTTGTCATATGAATAGAGCATCCATTGTTGATAAACCACTTATCCTTATTTTTCTGATCATGAAGAGATGCTTGAACAAACAAGGGATTTCTTTCTTTTGTTCCCAACTTCTTTTCATTATAGGTGAAGCTTGCTTGAGATTACTTCTGTAGTACTTTGCTATATGCCCAAAATTATTGCAGTTATGACATATGAGGTTGTAATTCATCAAGGGAGAAATGAATTGTAATTTCTCCTTGAGAATCCCTAAGTATCATGGTAGCTATTCCTCATGTAATCTCTTCTTAAATTTATTCTACAATTTACTTCTTTATGACCAAATTCAATATAGGAATAAAAATAGCCATAGAAAAAGTTTTGATATTTGGTTGTGTGATTCCATCTTGATGGGATATATTTCTAGATTCAGTCCTAGTGAGTAAAATTTGTATCTTGTGGATCACACTTTTCTTCCCTTCTGTGGTATTCAACTTTGATTGGATTTCTGAGAGTGTCAACATAGTCCTTGGTTATTTATTCTCTTCATTGTTTTGAAGATGTTGATGCTTCTTAATTCACAACTTCCTTCCTGTTACTATAGCTGAGACCCATTCTATCATATGGTGCTCTATTTAGGATTTCATCTAAAGTTGTAGAGCTTCCTGTTGATTTATCCAACTTCTTTCCCAAGTGGACTATTTCAGATTCAAGAGTGTTGTAGATATCTTATTTTTCTTTCAATTGAGCCTTTAGAACTTCTTCAATCTTCTTTTCTTCTTCTACTTGAACCTTTAAGGTAGTTCTTGTCTTTTCTTTATGTTTCTTGAGGGAAGTAATCTGAGCACCTTCTGTACGATACTAGTTTCTTCAACATCTTCTCCCAATCCTTTGATGGAGTTGACAACCTCATCCACACATAGAAGATAGGATGGAATATTCTCTTCTTCATTCATCTTGAGAGTATCAAATTGTCCTTTATAGAATTATAATTTTTCTCTCTTAACCTTATGATATCCTTCATAAATATTTTGTAGTTTGTCCCACATTTCTTTAGTTGGGGCATAGTACATGACTTTGGTATATACTGATTTTGTTAATCCACAAAGAATAACATTCTTGGCCCTGGAATTATTATTATAGAGAGTAATTTTAGTCATATCAGTTGGAGGACTAATTGGAGCTTTGTAACCATTTACTACTGAAGCCCACACATCATATCCAAGTGACATAAACAATGTTTGCATTCTTATTTTCCAAAAGACATATTCTAATACATCAAATTTTGGGGCTTGGTTTGTAGAGAACCCTTCCTGTCCCTCCATTGTGAGGATTCACCTTCTAACGGTTAGGATGTTCTTGAAGGAACCTCCTCTGATACCAATTGTTGGAATAATGAGAGGGGGGTGAATCAATACTACACAATAATCATCAATTTATTTTTCCACAATTTCTTTTTAATAAAACTATATTATTTACCAACAATTAATCATGAAATTCACAATACATAGAGATTTAACATGGAACCCAAATGGGAGAAAACCACAAAAAATTCTTTATAAAATTTGTAAGCACCAACTTATAGTAGACACCAATCTACAATAATCTTTGCAAGCACCAACTTGTAGAGGACACCAATCCCCTTAATGAACACCAACTTAGCTTATGGGCACCAATCCACAAATTTTGTTTCACATGCACCAACCTATAGGAGACACCAATCTCCTTGCTGAGAACCGATCCAAAGAATTATTGTTCATAGGATCCAACCTGTAGTAGACACCAAACAATCTCCTTCTTTGCTCCACCCTTCCACCCTGAAAATATTTCTAATTTGTAGTATGATTCAGAATACCTCTCCAACATGATTAATCTTATGTGTCGTCAAACCTCATATCATCTTCATCACTTCCATGCTTTCATACAAACCTTTGAATCTTTTTCTCCTCACACATATTCACATCACCTTCATCACACCCTCTCCCTTTCAACACAATCTAAAAATCATTATATATTTGAGCTCATACACCAAGCATTTGTTCTCAAGAAAATCATATTCAACAAGTTAACTCTAGTTCCATCGATTCTTCATCTAGTCGGGCTACAAATTCTCCACGAAAAACTAGTCTTTAGCTTCCTTCTATCGCACACAAATTAGTTCACTAGTATTCGATGCTCAAATACCGTCCAATATGGATCTCAAATCAATCTCCTTCATCGATTTTCTATTTCTTTTATTGGGACCACCGAGCTATCAGACCCTTGGGATCTCATCACTTAGCCACCATCATATTTATATCTCTATTCAATCTCCACCATTGATCTACAATCATGTTTATTGGGACCACGGGGAGTTAGAAAAACTCAACACTGCCTCAGAGTACTGCAACAGATGATGAGTATTGTGATGGATGATGAGTTTTATGAAGGATGACAAGTACTGCAATGAATCGAATGATCCTCACAATATAAAATCAAGGGCTCCAAATACATCACCCCCTCAACATGCACGATGGTCAACTTCTGTTCCTCAATCCTTTCGTAAGATGGCTAGGTGGGACTCACATAGATCTAATATTCTCAACATATCTTGTTTGTATGTCGAGCAATGATCTAGATTTATCCTAGGAGCTCCTTCATTAGAGTACCTCCACTGGACCAGTCAACCAATCTACTTTGATCAATGATTCTTCTATGGATGATCCATATCTCTTGAGATCTCCTCCAATGAATAGTTACATTTCATTGTTAATCCCACTCTGATGGACGCTCCAGATCTCCTTGCTATAGCTCTAATAGATCAATGGTTCCTGTTAACTCAGGGTTTATCTTGTTGGAGTCTGTCCATCCACTTTGATGATAAGTACTATGATGGATCCAACAGTTCTTGAAGACTCAGGATCAACTATGTTGATTGCATCATTGTTTTAACCTACAAAATAGTTATCTCTTGTCACTCTAACTATACGTGAGATGGTCACATGGGACCCACATTGATCTACGAATGAGATTGCATCTATCTTGCATGCTAACCTACGGTCTATATTTCTCCTTTACTGAAGTCCTAATGCATCCTTACACTCAAGAACTCTAATGGACGATCATATATCTCTTGTAGGCACTCCAATGAATAGTATATGATTTGTTGTTACCATTCTTTGATTAGATCAATGACTGTCATTAACTCAGAGTTTCCTTCATCATCAGACTCCATGTCACCTTGTACTATGCATGTCCTAACACGTGGT
Source organism: Picea mariana (assembly GCA_032191745.1). NCBI lineage: Eukaryota > Viridiplantae > Streptophyta > Pinopsida > Pinales > Pinaceae > Picea > Picea mariana. Next base: position 44,267 of record JASDQU010588297.1, read on the forward strand.
TCTGTATAATGCATTACACGTGGCTGCTCCCATGGGTTTTTTACATCAGCATGATGTTTCCTTCACATGGACTCCTTCCATGTGATGTGGCACCTCCAAGCCTATGATGTCATCCCTTCCTCTTTCTCTACTCTATCACTATGTTGAATTAACATTGGGCACATGGAAGTGTCCTTGTTGCTTACGAGTCCTTACAGGAGTCATCGATATGACTTATCCATGGTTGATTTATGTTGTCAATTACTCCATTGCCGATAACAGTGTAGTCATTGGCAACTTACTGACAAGGCTCAATTGTCTTTACCCAACGATACTGTGCCCAACTTTGAAACTTTCACTTCGATAGAATGTTGCCACATTCCATCTTCCATATCCGTTGATATGGTTTTATAGAAAATCTATGTCATCATTTGGTTTATTTATCGACGCCAACGATTTCAATAAGGATATTGTCGTCGACGATCAAGAGACTTCCCACATTGATGATAACTCATCAATGATCAATTATTTAATGAATTCTTGTGCCCCAATATAGAATCCCCGATGATATGATCGTGGACATTGGATCTGAAGGGGATAGCATCGAACAAATCTCCGTAGTTCATTCATGTTATCTCGTAGAATGGATTATGAATGACAAATTCTACACATCTAACGCAACAAGGTCTAATTCATCATTTTTACAACCTCGATGACCTCTGTTCCTTGTTGATATCTCAAACTTCTTCACATTATTACACCATACTCTCAGAGTTTCCCCCCTGTCGGGTCATTTCATTCCTTAGATTTGTGCATGGTTCAGGTTTGATCATTGGACCTGGCATCATAGTCTTCCTCGCTTCATCATTAACAATGGTCAGTCTCCCCTTGCTTGATCATGGTTGTCCTTCACCATTGTTGATTGTGGTTGACCATGACGATGGATGAATATGATTGACCGAGGTTTATTATGGTTGACCATGCCCATGGCTGACCTTCGTTGACCATATGGATCACATATTCTGATGGGCTATGTTGATTATGTTTAACCATAGTTTACTATGGCACTACCACATTACATTTTTGATCATGTTTTGTTTGTCACATTGTGACATCAGGTTTTGTTCATCACATCGTGACATCAACTTTTCTTTGTCACATGACATCATAAAGTTATGGTCATCAAATTATGACAAAGGGTTTTTGTTTGTCACATTATAGTGTTGGAATAGGTATTTGATAGACCAACAATGGGTTATGTTCATTACATTGCGACATCAAGAAATGTTTGTGTCATTGCAATGTTGGTGTATGTTTTCACATTGCTACATTGGGTTGTGTACATCACATTGTGACAATGAGTTTTGTTCATGACCTTACAACATTTGGAAATGTATGTCACAATGTGACATTACAATATGTGCGTCACATAGTGACGATAGGGATATGTTCATCACATTGTGATGTTACAATGTTTGCTACATTGAAAAGTGACTACGTTTGACATATTGTGATGTTTGGAAATGTTTGTCACATTGCGACGTCAGGATGCGTGTGTCACATTGCAATATGAGGAAATGTTCATCACATTGCGACGAGAGGGTGATGTGCGATGTCTATTTATGTTAATCACAATGTGACATTACTATCCACATTGCGAGGACATGGCTATGTTCCTCACATTGCGATGCCAATTTATGTTTGTCACATCATGACATTACTATGTTCAACAAATTGCAATGTTGCTATGTTCGTCAGATTACAATGTTACTATGTTCGTCATTTCGTGATGTTACTATGTTCAACACATTACAACATCACTATTTTCTTCACGTTGTAACATCTGGTTTTGTTCGTGATATTTCAAAGTCGGGTTATGTTCATCACATGACAAGTTGGTTTATGTTCGACACATTACAACAAGGAAGTTTTGATGATGTTTTTAAAAAGAAATATAAGTAAGTGTTTCATTTGTGAAAAAGATAGGAAATTTGAATTGATGCGATATATTACATAGAAGGAAACTTAGAATCATTCTTGATCTAAGGAAATTGATCATAAAATTAAATATATCAACAATACATTGTGACGGTAGGGGAATGTTCGTCACATTGTGACATCTGTTTATGTTCGTCACATTGCCACAAYAGGGTTATGTTTGTTACATTACAATGTATATATATGTTCATCACATTATGACATTACAATGTTTGTRACATTGCAATGTGGCTATGTTCGACACATTGTGAAGTTGGGAATTTTTTGTCACATTTCAACGTCAGGATATGTGCTCCATATTGCAACATGAGGAAATGTTCGTCACATAGCAACGACATGGTGATGTGAGACGTATGCTCAAGTTTGTCACAATGTGACATTACTAACCACATTGCGAGGACATGGCTATGTTCCTTACATTGTGACGTCAATTTATGTTTGTCACATTGTGACGTTACTATTTTCAACAGATTGCAATGTTACTATGTTAATCAGATTATAACGTTACTATGTTCATCATTACGAGATGTTACTATTTTCAACAAATTGCAACATTACTATATTAGTCACGTTTTAATGTTCGGTTTTGTTCGTTAGATTGTAACATCGGGTTATGTTTATTGCATGACAAGGTTGGTTTGTGTTCAACACATTACATAAATGAAGTTTTGGCGATGTTTTTAAAAATAAATATAACTAATTGTTTCATTCGTGAAAAATATAGGAATTTTGAACTGATGCGATATATTACATAGAAGCAAAATTAGAACAATACTTGTTCTTTAAGGACATTGACATCATATGATCTTGAACTATAAAATCTATCACTTTGAAATAAACATATTTAAAATTAGAGTATGCATTTATACATTCTACCTTTCAGTGTTGCAAATTATGGTTGTCAGGAAAACACAATGGAAGGGGTCTTTATAAAATTTTATGTTTGCCACATTGCAATGTTACTATGTTCGACATATTGGAATGTTACTATGTTTGAAAGATTGCAACGTTATTATGTTTGTCACATTGCACAATTACTATGTTTCTCACATTGCAACGTTACTATGTTAATCACATTTCAACATTACAATGTTCGTCATGTTGTAATGTCTGATTTTGTTCGTCAGATTTTAATGTCGAGTTATGTTTGTCACATAACCAGCTTGGTTTGTCTTTGACAAATTATGAAAATAAACTTTTGGACAAGTTTTTTTTTTTAAATGATAACAAAAAATGTTTGAACAAGTTTAAAACAAAAATGACAACAGGAACTTTGAACTTATGTGATATATTACATAGAAGGAAATATGGAATCATAATTTTTCTAAGGACATTGATAGCAAATCATCTTGAACCGAAAAATATATCCCTTCCAAATAAGCATATATAAAATTCGGCTATGCATTTATGCATTCCACGTTTTGGTGTTGCAAATTGCAATAATCACAAAAACACAAATGAAGGGGTTAAAAGTAATTATGATTTATGGTTGTAAAATATTTAATTGAAATCCATTTATGACTAAGTGTGATCGATTTCATCTTTAATGGTTTTAATCGTCAACCCTATGAGTGTCACAAAGGTGACATATAATTTCATGTCATGTTGATTTATTTTTCCTTTTATATTTTATAATGAAATAAATTTTTCATCAAAATAATTTTTTTTATAGTCAAATCTTTTATAAAAGATATTTATATCTTTTGACAAATTTAAAATATTTTCATGTTCTCTTCATATATAGTTATTAGAAATTTTGTTTAAAATAAAAAATAATATTTTTCTTCTTTAGATAATATATTGTTATTAGATATTTGGTTTACATTGAACACTTTATTAATTTTATTTGAATTTTTTTTATAACTTATATTTTATGTATTAATTTTTTAACAACTATTTTCAATAATTTAATTTAATTTCAATTCAAAATTATTTATATTTAAAACAATATTTATATTTTGCATATTTATATTTTGATTAAAAATTTAAACAATTTACTTTCAAGTTTTAAATAATTTAATTTCAATTCAAAATTATTTATATTTTAAAAAATATTTATATTTTGTAGGTTAATATTTTAATTAAAAATTTAAACATTTTACTTTCAAGTAAACCAACAAAATAATTATGATTCAATTTAAATAATCTCAAAATGGAAATGGTTAAATAATACATTCTTTGCCATCCTTAAAGCTTTAGTTTCTTTTGAATTTATTAGTTTAACCATACTTTAAAAA
>JASDQU010588298.1:19596-29752 GCA_032191745.1 Picea mariana
ATACTCAAATTCTCAAGGTATGTTTTCATGATTGATGGCACCGCTTAGAGGTGGTAATTAAGTCCTTAGAATGTGTGGAATAAGCTTGGCATTTGTGATGTCATCCTTATGCTTAGTTCTTCTTTCTGCATCGGCTCGAGATGTCCCTGCTCGAGCAGTCGATGGGGCGGCCTGTACTCCTATTTTGGATGATGCTTGGACGTTGGTGGACATTATTCTTTCCGACATGACTCTCTCAGTCATTAAGTCAATCAAAACTTCTTCAACTACTTTCTCAACAGCGTTGAGCTTGTCCGACATACAGCTTGGGTCGACTAGCTCGGGTGTGAAAATGAATTCAGAGACTACAGTGAATAGTATAGAAGCAAGGAAATGATCACAAGGTGAAGTAATCTCAAGTTTCGGGCTCAAATTCCCACTTAGCAAAAAGTGTTTTCGGTGCATGGCGCGACGGATTAAGTAGGGAAACTTAGCAACGGTCTACTTACAATGGGTATGAGGCTGTATTAACTAATGTTTTGTCTGTATGGCATGGTCTAACGGTCTAGTGGTGAGCCATAAAAGAGTTCTGACATGTTCGGAGCGGTAATCGAATGGTTATATTGTCTTCCAACGCCTATATTGGTTCGTCATGGCGAAGTGCCATAGGTCGTTGTTCTGATATCCCAGCGAAGCTCGATTCCTGTGATTTTTCCTTCTGCGAAGTTTCCTCTGGAATCTTCAGTAAATTTTCAACCTTGGCTTTCTTATTTCTTAGCTTCCTAGCCTTTTCCCTAGTGAGATTCATCTCAATCATCCTTTTTCCATTTTGATTCTTATCTTCTCTTGTCACAGACACTTCGCGATGCTGAGATTCTTTTTTCAGATCCAAGGGTAATACTCCTTCATCATACAGATTAGGTATCTCAGTCTTCTTTGGTTCCTCTAATGCTCTTATAACTTTGATACCCAAGTCCCTGGTGTTCAATATCTTAGGTATGTCCTCTTGTTCTTCCATCAAGTAGGATATCCTTCTAGTCATAAATTCCATGAGTTCTTGCTTCTTTTGTTCTAGAGCTTCCTTTTCTTCTTTTCTCTGGATCTAGTCTTTTTCAATCCAGATCTTGCCTAACAAAGATGGAAATGGGGCATGGTTCTCAATAAATTTAATAATTTCAAGTTCTTCCTCTATCGAAGCTGCATGGGTGTTCATAGTTATCTGGGTAATCCTGCCACATAGGGTTACCATTTTTCCTTTAAATAATCTGATGGTTCCTAGTGAAGGAACCATAGCAGGCCTTCCTAGGGTTTCCCAAGTACTTTCTGTCATAATGTTCATCTGTGTTCCCTCATCCAGATCAAAGTCAATATCAGAGTCTCCTATTCTTACTTCGATTTTCTCCTTTTCTTTGAAGATCTATGACAAACTGGCATCTTTATGTTCATCCAGGGTTTCTTTCATTTTTAGTAACATAATCTCTTATTCTTTATGGGGTTCTTCTATAATCTTAGTCTCTTGGTCTCCTTCAGAGTTTTCTTGTTCCATATTCAGCTTTTTAAGTTTAGCAATCATTCTAGGGCAATCTAGTACTTCATGGTCCATAGCCTTACAACAGAGGCAACTAGGGTTTCTCCCAGGGCAGTCCTTAGCAAGATGTCACAGTGTTTTTCAATTGTAACAAAGAGTTAATCCTCTCTTTCTCTTCAATGATCCCCAACTCTTCTTGTATTGCGCGCTAGGATCATAATGGCTATCCTGCAAAAGTTTCTTTCTAGGGTCATGCATCCATTGATTAGTCAAAAAATTATTTCTATGCATAGGTATAACATATATTTCACTATTCTTATCAAATCTATTCATATCAAACTTTATTTTATCTAACAATGCCCTAGTTTTCAATCTAGGACAAAATCTATCAAGCATACCTAAATCCATACTTTAGAAATAAAAAATTTCACTTATTTGCTTCTACGGAGCACAAAGCTTTCAGATCTAAAACTTGAACTATTCTTACCTTTATCAGAGCACAGAGGTTACAAATCTTACCTCTTTTCTGCAAATCTGACCTCTTTCTTTTAGAAATTTCTACTTTTACTTTTCTTAGAGCACAGAGCATTCAGATCTCACTTATTTTCTTTAGATCTGATCTTCCCTTCTTCAGATCTGATCTTCCCTTCTTCGGATTTGATCTTCCCTTCTTTAGATATGACCTTATTCCTAGTACAAAGCTTCACAGGTCGAGTAAAAAAACTACGCACTAGAGCAACAGCTCTACGCATAGAGATTATTTTGCACAAAGCTTCTTCTTCTTTAGTTCCCAGCAATCACAGTTTCAGGTCTCGGCAACAAAACCATTTGTTGGCACAAGGGCATACCCAGGGTACAACGCTCAAGAGTGCACCAACAAAACCCTAACTACCGGCCCTTTCGGAAACACCTGCAAAGCTGATGAAGTCTCACTCGAGCTAGAGGCAAGGGTGGTTGCAAGACTCAGATGTTTGCAACCTTAGCTGGGACACATATCTGTGATTATAATGCTTAACAATTACCTAGCATATATTATCCATCAATATTCAACCCTTATGATACTTCACAGATAGCACAGAGCATCGCAGTATGTACTTAGATCTAAGATGATTCAACACTTAGCCAAAGAAAGATAGGTTAGATTTGGTTTATCAAGCACTAAGCATCTGATATATCAGACCTAACATTCATTCATATCTCATAAGAACAAATCATAACTAGATCTATCTAAACAAATCAAGGAAGAGACAACTCATCAGATTGAGGCACATAGCACAACACACAAAGTTATCGTGGTTCACCCCCACCCTGGGGCTACATCCACAAAGTCTTCTTATTTATTATCTTAGTCAAGAAGTTACAGCACAAAGCTCCAATAATCCTTACTTCGCACAGGACAGAGGATCTGCGCAACTCGCTAGATCCTTCTTCCTTGCATTTCAGCACAAAACTACAACAACTTGCACTGAGCTCTACAAGCTTCTTACAATCATGCACAGAGCACTTACAATATACATTCAATCACACAGATCCATTTACTAGCACTAATCCATCAACTATACATCACATAGATGTACTACTGTCCTCCACTTACATTGCCTAAGTATTTATTTATAGATTACAAAAATGGGCCTAAGCATGGGTAAACCCACGAGTCGACATTTCTTTCCCGTTACATTAACCCAAAACCCTAAAGGGACCCAAAAATAGGTCTAGCTCCCCCAATTTCCGCTTCGCATTGCGCTCCATCTTTGACAAGCTGTCAAAGTCCCAAAAATGGTCAAGTATGACCAAGTGTTCTTCAAAACTTGGTCAAGGGACAACAGGCCCCCAACACTCACATGTGACTCGTCCCGAGTCACTCTGGTATAATCAATTCCGCCTTGAATGCCTCGAGCTTGGCTCGATCTTCTTCAACCTGCTGTAGTGCAACAACCTCTTGCTAAGTGAATTCCTGGATCACTGTGTCGTTCACTGGCCCTTCCATGCGTTGTTCTGTGGTGATGAAAACTTGTTCAAGCTTGGCTCCCTGGCTTTCAACTTCGGTGAACAGTTGGCATGCCTTTTCTTGGATTGGTTGAAGTCGTTGGGAGACTTCCATCACTTTACTTTGCAGCATTTGTACCTGTTGTTGGGTTGTGTGTTGTTCTATGTGCACTAATGTCATGCAATATAAGGAAACTATTAGGGATGAGAATAAGATATAGAACAAAGGGGTTAACGGTTGACCATAATTACCTAAGTGGGAACCTATATTGTCACCATTCAAAACACTAAAAGAGATGGAAGACTTGAAGAAAGGAATAAAATCATATATTACTCATTTCATTGTAACAATGGAAGATGAAGTGGAAGAATATTAGCTTCCAAAGACAACATGTTGGGAAAATGTTTTGAAGTCTTTATATGCGCCCTTAGTTAATTAGGAAAGACCAAGAGGTTCTTTTTGGCTTAAAAAAACACGAATCATACACCACCAAAGATACTCAACAATGACCTTATCGCATGGATGATTACCTAAGTCAAAGGGTCCCTACTATTGATGAAATATGTGTGGGTCCTTCTTGTAACAAGCTTAGAAAAAAAATTGATCTAGGAACAAATGTGAAGAAATATCATTTGCTCATTTTATGACCAAGTGATAATAAGTCAATATGGTTAGGAAAGGCATTAAATGATGTCTACAAAGATATAAATGATATTGAGAGATACCATATTCTAGTTCAATGGTGAAAACCTAATGGAGGATATGTGAATTGGGATAAAAAACACTAAAGAGTGAACAATCGGAAGAGCTAAAGATAACATCATTGATGTGGATAGCATCATATGGGCATGGAAACTATGAGAAAATGCAAAGGAAGATAAAGTAAAAGTAAATGAAATTGGGCATTTGGTAATTAATATATATCAACAACAAATGGAAAATATGTTGGATGATGAATGAGACTTTCTTGCTAGTGTTTGAAAAAATCTAATAAGGTTTTCCCTCTTGACCCAGGATGTGGGTTTTTAAGAGAAATTTATTGATATAATATGATGAACATGCCTTGGAAATTTATGCTACCAGGAAAATATTTTGTAATATGGTATAAATATCAATGGAAAATAGCATATTAAAATGGAACCATTCAACTTGTTTGGGATATTCCTTTATGTTATCTCATTGTTGATCCTAGAAAACTTTCATGAAAAATTACATTCAAAAGCATTGTCTTCATAGCTTTTCAGATACTTACGGGTTTTCACACTTGGCCAAAATCCTTTATAATTTTGAACCCTTTGAATATTTGAATTCTTTGTCTTATTTTCCTTTTTCGAACCTTGATTCTTTCCTAGTTCCTAAATTGGGACCAATTTCCAAATCGTACCCTCAATTCACTTTTTCGAACTTTTCCCTTGTCCCTATTTTCAAATTGGGCCCAATTTCCAAATCAAGTCATCTCTAACTTGTTCAAACTTCTCCTTGGCCCAATCCTCAGATTGAACATCATTTCAAAACTAGGCCCTATTGACTTTTTCTCCCTATCTAAAACTAATATTTTGTAGGCAATCCCTTCCCATTGATGAAAGTATCACCAAAGTCTCTACAATATGAATTAGGGCACCTTGGGGCCATTTCAAGAAAACCAAAAGATCCCCAGAACAATACCATTGGGAATGGAAGGCCAACGAATACAAATAATAATAAAAAAACAATGTTAAATTTTGGGTAATTTTATACCAACAAAAAATTAAACTTTTCATTAATTAAAGTCCAAGAAATTAGTATACTAAAACATACAATTGATGCATATCAATTCCTATAACCCATAGGGACTAATAACTCTTTATTTATAAAACAAAAAACTAATTACTAATTTGTAATTCTTTATTTATAAAATAAAAATAAAAAATTGATTACTAATGTGTACCTCTTGCCCTTGTTAGTCTATGTCGTAGGCATAGAGGGACTATAGCAATCGATAATTCGTTGACTACATATTAGTTTGTCCTTTGACCCGAAATATTTGCACAATACCTATTGTTGGAGCTATGGAATTAAAAGCATATATTTTTATATAATAAAAAGTAACATATATGTACTGATCTAATTGGATAAGAGATTGGAGGTCTTATTGCCGGCTTCGCTATTCCCAATGTATTATATGGCAACATATCCAAACTTTTTATCATAGATAGTATTTTTTAATCATATATTTTTCCTCTATATTGCTTGAAGGTGGATTAATGCTAGCATTAGTTCAAATGTTTGTATTAGCATTTTCTACTAGCCGAATATATCTGTAATATTTGATATGTACTAAGCATATTGAAATGTTTTGATAGCCAAGCTTTGTAGTGATTGAGAATTCCAAAGTTTATAGCGTCTTTGGAAGATGTATATTTTTTGAAATGTGTTGACACTTATTTCAAGATGCCTCAATAGGCCTGACAGCTTAAATGTTTACATGACACGACGTCCTCCAACACCCATGACAACTTAAATGTTTGCATACTGTGAGGTCCTTAGACAGCCTGACATTCTTAAATGTTTATGTAAATACGCTTCTCGGAGTACATTTTTCCTCGAAATTTTCTATACAGTTACAGTGAATTTGCACAGTCTTGTTTGTCCACCGCCAATTCAATAGACATTGTATGTTTCGTCCTTGTTCTTCCATTGAAGCTACAAACATTGTTTACTGGTTCGGTGAGTGCTTCTTCTTCGTTGGTTTTTCAGTTGCTGCCATTGTATCTTTCATCCTCATAATCGTTGAAGCTACATACATTATTTACTAGTTCAGTGAGTGCTTCTTCTTTGTTGGTTTGTCGGTTGTTGCTTGTTGTTGTTACGCTCACAATTTGACCTTCGCTTCTTCATTTCATCTTTTCGAAGTAAGTTTCGATGCCATAGTTTCATTTTGTATTCCTTGTTTGATTTTCAGTGTTTGCAGTTTGCAAGTAAGAATGTTTGCTTATTTGTAGTCGCATGCTCCTCGTATGTTTTTGTTTCCTTTTGTGCTTGGACTACAGTTTCGTAATCGTTGGAGATACATATTTTTTTCAGTGGCTCGGTGGTTCTTGTTGGTTCATTGGTTCGTGGGTTGTTGTTTCTGTTTATTTGGATCAGGTTTGAGCTTTGTGGCCTTGGGGGTGAAGTTCGGCCTATTCGTTCTTTCTCGCTGGTTTGGTGCTTGTCATTTTCTTTTGTTTGATTTGGCCTTGCAGGGTTGGGGTCCAGTAGCGGTGGTTGGAGATTTTCTTTTTTCTTTTTTTTTTGGATTATTATTGTTTTTTTGGGGTGCTTTACGGTGTTCATCCCCTGCACCCAAGAGTTGACATGTAGTTGTGTTATTTTCCCTGTCTCCCAAGGCCGATATCTATTTTTCTGTGAGATTTTTCTAGTGCTCCAGTCCTGCCATGAAAGAAAATAGTTGCATGCGAAATTGTTCGAGGATTACATGTGAAATTACAATATTCGTTGTTTTTTTGTTGGAATAAAGAATATGTATGCAGGCTACATTTATAAACCATGTATGGTCAGATGTACGGATATGACATGACATGTTCTTTCTCCTCTACATAGATTGGTGTGCGCATGATACAATTTGTGTTGTGCTTGAGATATGATATGTGCAACAAAGATTCTGCAAGATTATATTTGGATGTCTGGAATCATGTCTGGGTAGTTTGCCACGGAAAACCGAAAACTTGTATCATGAGCACAACAGTCTGTGTAGAGGATAAAGAACATGTATTTTCATCGGTGGAATCAAATCTGGATAAATTGCCAGGGAAAACTAGAAAATTGCGTGATATTTTGTGCCTTGTAATATAGTTTGGGCAGGGAAAAAAAATTACACGTTTACAACCATGGATAGAGAAGCGCAAAGGTTCATGTCTCTGCCTTTCTAGACTGTTCGTTGAGTCAGTTTTACTATATGTACATATTGCTTGTTCTCCAGTGCATACCAGCTTCCATTGATGTTCATTGTATTTTGTGTGTTCCCACATTCAAACAAACAGAGTAGCTCGAGAAAACGAGGGAGTCTTGACTGCATCGGTTGAAGAGGATATAGAAAGGTGCATGCTTGTACTGTTGTTTCATATTGTGTTGTTTTGTGTTTCATTTATGGTCTATATATGTGTTAAACTAGTTGTGTTCCTTCCTACATGGTAAATTTATCTTGGTTACATGCCTTGCTTCTTGCATACTAAGCTAGTTCATGTTCATTGTGTTTTCACTGCATTGATGCATTTAAACAAACAGAATCACTAGACAGGATGACGGACTATTTAACGGGTAAATAGACCTATTTCTCTTTCTTTTAGATGTCTTTCTTCATACTAAATTTCCTTCATGTCCACTGCATATTCGGCGTTGCTTCCTTGGAAAAAACAAGTTGCTTGGACAGGGAGATGAATTGTTTTGTGCAACATCAGAGGGTTCTGCGGTACAATCTTCTAAAAGGTATACCAAATGTGCTGGTAAATTAAATATACAAACCAGGTGGGGGCATATAATATTAGACTTGAAAGCAATGACTTCATAGTAATGGGCCTTTCTACCCTCCCTATTTCTAGTTTTTCCATTTTCTATTATCCCTTTTGTTTTCTAATTCATCTCCCTAGTGTGCTTTCTGAAAATAATTTTGTGCGTTGTTTGGCAGACTAACAGATTCACATATGTGGTCGTTCTTATACCTTATTCCATAGTTACCCACTTTCTCGATTGCGGGTGCTAGGGTGGCAGGTTGAAGATTGCTCCCCTGGCTTCTGGGGGTCCGCGATATACAAATTGGCCATGGTGCCCTGCACTCACACCCTGTTTAATGTTAAACATTTCTCCAGCTAAAAAAATCAAATGCATACAATTTTACAGTTATTTGGTCCTTTTGATGGACAATATACAATGCATATGCTTGTTTAGTCCTGATTTTCATCTACACATGCTGGCATCAGAAAAAGTTGCACTAGTGACACAGACATGAGCAGTCAGTCATCCTAGACATCAACAAACCGACAAGGCCAAGGGTAAAGATGCATACGCTCTACTCTTACTATGTTTACTAAACAAAAATCATGGGGTATATATTCATCTATGGCATGGCGGATATGATGATGTCATCTGCAATACATGGTTTGCAGCTCGCAAGAAGTATCAACAAGTACAAGTGAAACACCAAATGTCCTGCATGTTCCGCAAAATAAGAGGTGTGGTTGTGAAACTCTAGCTCCATAGTTCATGAAAACTATGTGTGTACTTGTAGCACACTACCATTCACTTTAGTTTTATTGTTCAAAAAATTTCATCGGGTCTAGAGTTGTGACATCCAAAGTACTATCGATAGAGGGCTTGAACAGCCACCGGACTGGACAAGTGTTCGTCGGGGACATAATGGTTGTCTATAGCACCTACTTGGACAAGGAAAACAAAAGTAGATCCATTATGCGTGCTGACATGACAGACAAGGAGGCCATGATGATAGTGACATTGACTGTTCCTCCACAACATGTCCAGAAACATGCAGAAAAGATATTGCCACGTAGTGGGATATCCATTACAAATTTCAATATATTGCCCAGAACAGTATATGACCATGGTGATTGCGATCGAATTATTTCACTCAACGAAACAAGCATTGTGGAAAAAAATCTCGTTGTTTGTTCAAAATATTGTTTCGTCCCAGACTCGACTATCAACGAGCTTGCATAGCGCACTGATATTTACCCAATCGGAACGATTGGGGTAGTTGTCACACTGGCGAGAAAATTTGGATCGTAACACATTCTCCATATAAAGGATGGAGATTCGAACAGTGACAAGGCAATGGTACCGCTTTTCATATTCAGTTTTTTCATGTACTTTTGCATGTGCATGTATCTTGGATAAGTTACACAAATATTGCATCGTTCCATGTTGCAGCTACAATTGTTTGATACGTATTCAGATTTGTTTTCGTCAATGGAACAACCATTGCATATAGGGAAGATTCCACTTATGTTGTTCAAAAATATAACAAAGAAGAGGGATGCTAGAGAAAGGATCTTTTGGACAACCCAGGCAACGTTTGTAACATAGTTGCGAGTAGATATAGTAGAGGATCTGAAGAAACTAGCTAGCTATGCAACGGTTGTGCGTATACATCCACAAAATTATCCTCACTTTGCTTATAGAAATAGCCTTCAACAAATACATGTGCCTATTTAATTTTTATTTGTATTTTAAAAGGGGAGGCGGGGTGCAGTTGTGTATTATATTGTTCAATGTATTAATCCCTTTGCTCGTGTTCATAGGTTGAAGGTATTTTGGTTGCAGCCAATGTGTACTCGACCCCCTTTGAACCTGTACGTGGACAATGCAAATCTGTTGCTTCTGCCTCCCCTTTGATAAGTGATGATACGATTTATTGTCTGCGATGTGGTGAAAAATGTCCATATATATATGGAAATTGCATCAACGTTGTTATCTGAACCGTGGGAAACACAACCATGCATTGTATGGTTAGGCAGCCTCTGTTACAAAATATGCTTCCTAAGTTGGCAGAGTTGTCGGATGAAACATATCTACAGAAAAAAGAAAGCAGTGTCTACATGTTGCGGGAGCTTCGAATACATAGAAAATTCACCTTAAATGAGGACAATGCAATTTTGCATATTGGCTTA
>JASDQU010588298.1:30045-40231 GCA_032191745.1 Picea mariana
GCCCCAATTATTTTCTACTGGGTACATATACCAGATGTAAGAGAAAATGAATGCGGTGACATCTTTTCTTTGTATATCAAATTGTTTGGTGCAAAGGTCGATGGGTTCTGCTCTATGGAACCTTCTGGGAACTTGCTTGCGACCTGTTTGAAGTATGGTTGGTTCTTGGTTATGTGCTTTGTCTGTCAATTTGTATACCGCAGAAATCCAACTGTTCTTTGGAGGACACAGAATGATATAATTGAATTTTTTAGCCAGTTGGCCCGCAGATCCGCCTAATATTTTCTATGGCACTATGATGCAAATGTACTATGTGGCTTGCTTTAGCAGATTTCCTTGATCGATGAACTTGTTCAAATTATTCTTCTAAAATAATTTGAAATCAACAAATATATAGTGTGCGAAGTGCAATTGTCCTATCATATCAACAAGAGGCTCTTAAAATTCAAATTGGTCATTGTTTTGGCATTTTTTCTTATTCGATGAACTTTGGAGGACACAGAATGATATAATTGAATTTTTTAGCCAGTTGGCCCGCAGATCCGCCTAATATTTTCTATGGCACTGTGATGCAAATGTACTATGTGGCTTGCTTTAGCAGATTTCCTTGATCGATGAACTTGGTCAAATTATTCTTCTAAAATAATTTGAAATCAACGAATATATAGTGTGCGAAGTGCAATTGTCCTATCATATCAACAAGAGGCTCGTAAAATTCAAATTGGTCATTGTTTTGGCATTTTTGCTTATTCGATGAACTTGGTAAAGTTAATATGTTGGAATAATTTGAAATCAACGAATCTATACTATGCGGAGTGCAATTGTGCTATCATATGAACAAAAGGCCCTTAAAATTCAAATTGGTCCTTGTTATGCTTGCGGTGATAGAATTTAAAAAAAACTTTCTTTTGTTTCCTTCATTTTTTAAAAAATAAGTGATTTAACATCCTTTAATAATTTAATGTAATTCACTTGTACAATATCAATAGTTAATATTAATAATTTAGTATTTGAAAATAATGTTTTTAGATAAAGTTAGATAGGATGACCGTCCCTAAACAATTCCAATCTTGAACCCACCAGTCGTGGAGTCCGCAAGTCCACCTATCAATTTGTATATCATAGAAGTCTGGGTGGTATTTGCAGGACACGGAACAAAAGAGGCTCAATCTTCATCCCGCCAAGCCGAGAACCCGCGATCCAAAAAGTGCCTAAGTATGGAATGAGGGATCCGCATATGCTCTATAAAATATCTTGTCCATACTTTCTAAAGGTACATGTTTACTATGTATTGCTCATTTGTCGGAAAACTTTTATATCAGTCACCCGACTAGATTATACAAACTTTCTAGTCTAATTAAATTCTGCAATATCAATATTAAATATTAATAATTTAGTATTGAAAAAAATGTTTTTAGATATGTTAAATAGTTGATAGGGATTACCATCTATAAACAATGCCAAACTTGAACCCGCCAACCCTCAAGTCCATCTGTCAATCTGTATATCGCGGAACTTCGATTGCTATTTGGAGGACACGGAACAATGAAAGTGCAATGTTGAGCCAGCCAGCCCGTAGGTCCGCTTGTCAATTTGTATATCGCGGAATTGTGGGTGGTATTTGTAGAGAGCAAAACAATAGAGGCCCAATTTTCATCCCTCCAGCCCGAGAGCCCCCGATCAAAAAAAATGGCTAAATATGGAATTAATACGGGATCTTTACAACATAATAAAAGTGCAATGTTCAGCCAACCAGCCCGCAAATCCGCCTGTCAATTTGTATATCGTGGAACTCTGGGTGCTATTTGTAGGACATGGAACAATAGAACCTCAATTTTTATCTCGCTAGGCCGCGAACCCGCCATCCAATAAGTGCCCAAGTATGGATTGAGGAATCTACATATGCTCTATAAAATCTCATGTCCATACTTTATAAAAGTACATGTTTACTATGTATTGCTCGTTTGTCGAAATACTTTTATATCACTCACCTGACCAGATTGTACAAACTTTCTCGTCTAATTAAATTCTGCAATATCAATATTTAACAACAATAATTTACCTCGAGTCCATCTGTCAATCTGTATATCGCGGAACTCCAAGTGTTATTTGGAGAACATGGAACAATAAAAGTGCAATGTTGAGCCAGCCAACCTGCAGCCCGAGAGCCCCCGATCAAAAAATTGGCTAAATATGGAATTAATACAGGATCTCTACGGGACAATAAAAGTGCAATGTTCAGCCAACCAACCCGCAAGTCCACCTGTCAATTTGTATATCGCGGAAATCTGGGTGCTATTTGTAAGACATGGAACAATAGAACCTCAATTTTCAGCCTGCCAGGCCGCGAACCCGCGATCCAAAAAGTGCCTAAGTATGGAATGAGGAATCTGCATATGCTCTATAAAATCTCATTTCCATACTTTATAAAAGTACATGTTTACTATGTATTGCTCGTTTGTCGTAATACTTTTATATAACTCGCCCGACCTGATTGTACAAACTTTCTTGTCTAATAAAATTCTGCAAAATCAATATTTAACAGTAATAATTCACCTCGAGTCCATATGTCAATCTGTATATCATGGAACTCCAAGTGCTATTTGGAGCACATGGAACAATAAAAGTGCAATGCTGAGTCAGCTAGCCCACAAGTACACTTGTCAATTTGTATATCGTGGAATTGTGGGTGTTATTTGTGGAGTGTGGAACAATAGACGCCCAATGTTCAGCCCGAGAGCCTTCGATCCAAAAAAGTGGTTATTTATCGAATTAACATGGAATCGCTGTGAGACAATAAAAGTGAAATGTTGAGACAACCAGGCCGCAAGTCCGCCTGTCAATTTGTATATCGCAGAAGTGTGGGTGCTATTTGTAGAACACGAAACAATAGAGGCTCAATTTTCAGCCCGCCAGGCCGAGAACCCACGATCCAAAAAGTGCCAAAGTATGGAATGAGGGATCCACATATGCTCTATAAAATCTCATGTCCATCCTTTATAAAAGTACATGTTTACTATGTATTGTTCATTTGTCAGAAAACTTTTATATCAATCACCCCACCAGAATGGACAAACTTTGTCGTCTAATTAAATTCTGCAATATTAATAATTTAGTATTGAAAATACTGTTTTTTAGATATGTTAGATAGTTGATAGGGATTGTCATATGTAAACAATGAAAAATTTGATCTCATCAGCCCTTGATTCCATCTGTCAATCTGCATATCGCAGAACTCCGAATGCTATTTGGAGGACACGGAACAATGAAAGTGCAATGTTCAGCCAACCAACCCGAGAGCCCACGATCAAAAAAAGTGTCTAAATATGGAATTAATACAGGATCGCTACGTGACAATAAAAAACTAATGTTCATCCAAGCAGCCCACAATTCCTCCTGTCAAATTGTATATCGCGGAATTCTGGGTGTTATTTGTAGGACACGAAACAATAGAGACTCAATTATCAGCCCGTCGGGCCACGAACCCACGATCCAAAAAATGCCTAAGTATGGAATGAGGGATCCACATATGCTATATAAAATATCATGTCCATACTTTATATAGAGACTCATGTCCACAAGTTTTCCTGTCAATTTGTATATCACAGAAGTCTGGGTGTTATTTGTAAAACACGGAACAATAGAGACTCAATTTTCAACCCGCCTTGTCGCGAGCCCGCGATCCAAAAAGTGCCTAGGTATGGAATTAGGGATCCACATATGCTCTATAAAATCTCATGTCCATACTTTATAAAAGTACATGTTTACTATGTATTGCTCCTTTGTCGGAATACTTTTATATCACTCAGTCGACCAGATTGCACAAACTTTCTTGTCTAATTAAATTCTACAATATCAATATTTAACAATAATAATTTACCGCAGGTCCACTTGTGAATTTGTATATCGCGGAATTGTGGGTGTTATTTGTAGAGAGGGGAACATTAGAGGCCCAATTTTTTTCCCGCCAGCCCGAGAGCCCCCGATCCAAAAAAGTGGCTAAATATGGAATTAATACGGAATCGCTACGGGAGAATAAAAGTGCAATGTTGAACCAACCAAGCTGCAAGTCCACCTGTCAATTTGTATATTGTGGAAGTGTGGGTGCTATTTGTAGGACATGAAATAATAGAGGCTCAATTTTCATCCCACCAGGCCAAGAACCTGCAATCGAAAAAGTGGCTAAGTATGGAATGAAGGATCCGCATATGCTCTATAAAATGTCATGTCCATACTTTATAAAAGTGCATGTTTACTATGTATTTCTCATTTGAGACTCATGTCCGCAAGTCCACCTGTCAATTTGTATATCGCGGAAATCTAGGTGTTATTTATAAAACATGAAACAATAGAGACTCAATTATAGCCCGCCTTGCTGCAAGCCCGCCATCCAAAAAGTGCCTAGGTATGGAATCAGGGATCCGCATATGCTCTATAAAATCTCATGTCCATACTTTATAAAAGTACATGTTTACTATGTATTTCTCCTTTGTCGGAATACTTTTATATCACTCGGCCAACCAAATTGCACAAACTTTCTCATCTAATTAAATTTTGCAATATCAATATTTAACAGTAATAATTTACTGCAGGTCCGCTTGTGAATTTGTATATTGTGGAATTGTGGGTGATATTTGTAGAGCATGGAACATTACAGGCCCAATTTTTTGCCTGCCATCCTAAGAGCCCCCAATCCAAAAAAGTGGCTAAATATGGAATTAATATGGAATCGCTACGAGAATAAAAGTGCAATGTTGAACCAACCAACCCACAAGTCCGTCTGTCAATTTGTATATCGCGGAAGTTTGGGTGCTATTTGTAGGACACGGAACAATAGAGGCTCAATTTTCAGCTCGCACATCTACAAATCCAACCCCAACGCCTCCAGTAGCTTCTCATGTTGTTGATGGTGTGATTGGAACTTTTCATGTTGAGACTCAATCCAAACAATCCAGTCATTCTAATCCCAAATAAACTACTGCTAATGTACAAAATGATACTCCTTCGACTCACTCTCTCGGTAAAACCTCTGAGGTCAATACAGTTCAGTCTACACCTACCAATAAAAATCAAAATAAAAAGAAAGGGAAGGGTAAGAATAAAGAGGATAAAACTAATAATCAACAATCTGATAAACCCAAGACTCAGCATGTTGATGATAAAGAAAAGTGAAAACCTTGTTATCCTTTCCTTATCTGTGGTGAGGATCATTATACAAAAGATTGTCTGAGACGTTTTGAGGTTACTAACTTCCTGCAAGGGACTGGGACACCTCCTACACCCGTCGTTTTGTCACAACCTTTTCCTTCTCAACAACAGGCCCAACTGGTTATTCATGACCAACCTTCTCCCGCAATCGAAAAAGTGCCTAAGTATGGAATGAGGGATCCGCATATGCTCTATAAAATCTCATGTCCATACTTTATAAAAGTACATGTTTACTATGTATTGCTCGTTTGTCGAAAAATTTAAAAAAAACTCGCCCGACCAGATTGTACAAACTTTCTCGTCTAATAAAATTCTACAATATGAATATGTAATATTAATAATTTAGTATTGAAAATAATGTTTTTAGATATGTTAGATAGTTGATAGGGATTGTCATCCGTAAACAATGGCAATCTTGAACCCGCTAGCCCTCGATTCCATCTTTCAATCTGTATATCACAGAACTCCAAGTGCTATTTGGAGGACACAGAACAATGAAAGTGCAATGTTGAGCCAGCTAGCCCGCAGGTCCACCTGTCAATTTACAAATTCTGCAACATACAAATTGACGGGCAATATCTGTCACTGAGATGCAATATGACCATCGACCCTTCATGTCTCCTAGGTATATCTTCTGCCATTTTTCTTTTAAAACCTGCCTGACTGCTTTCCATACTTTGGCATTTCTTGGAATCGGTTTCTCTATCACTACTGCCTTCATACTTTTTTCCAGATATGCAATAATTAATCTTTAATGCTAGTAGTCATCCTGCAGGAACCGTTAAGATTGTTATTAATGTCCGGAAATCCGGAGAATATTTGTCATTACTATGAATTAAACTAAGATTTGCGCACAAGTATGTTATCCTTTCCAAGTATTCATTTGAAAGGCGATGCAATGTTTTTTTTTGTGCATCGACATGTTGGTGCTTATAAGAAATTTCTAATTCTTAATATCTCTTTGTCGTCACCGCCACCTTCGCACTTTTTTCTAATTGTGCAATTACCGAGCTGTGATGGTGACATCTCATTCCACACGATCCGTGCAGATTTTCATTGATCAGCGAAAGGCTCGAGGAGATATTCCATTGATATGCATTAAACCATAATTTGCAGAGGGTTATATTATCCCTCCCCGATTTTCATTTCAAACATCGTTTTGAGAAAACAGAAATTCTTAATAACTTGTGCCAGCAGTTCTTTCTAGACACAGTAAACACATTGGGGCATAATGGCCAAAGGTTCCACTATTCCAGGGCATATTATTACTATTCATCTCCCTCCACCCAGGAGCAAAAAAGGAGATGGTCCCTTGGCACATCGAGAGATATATTTCAAGCCAAAAAATTCCAAGGCAACCCTGGCTGCTCAGAGAACCTGCCTAGCTGCATACATGGATGTCGCAGAAGTTGATGCCATAAATTTTGAGCCGGAAGAAGATGATCTGATGGATGATGATACGGCAATGGATGAGGGCAATGCACAGAATCTTCCCACTCCTGCGCCCAAATTGAAATCAACCATAAAGGACGGAACTTCCCGGCTCGATGATGGAAATCATGACAACACCAAGAGGAGTTTCAGAAAAGAAATCGACAGTGAACGCAATAGCCACTTTGCAGCGTGAAAGTATGAATTCCAGAGTTCCAAATTAGTCTGTTCTGGGGGGGAATAGTTTCACTGTAAAGCAATGATATGTTGATGCTCCCAGAGATATAATTCAAGCCAAAAAACTATTGATTAACATCTTTGGGAATCAGTTCCAAAACTCTCATTGTTGCAAGACATTTTTCTACTAGTCATCTCCTTCCACCCAAAATGGACTAATTTGGGCCTCTGGAATTGCACATGCAAGATCTGCTCCTAAATTTTTTTGGACTATGCAGAGGCAGTTTCAGCTACGGGCTATTCCATTTGCCCTGATTCATCGAGGAGAAAACTGCAAGGATCTTGCATACTACGGATCCCGTGCCTGTGTTTGTCATAGATATGTTCAATGTTTTGGCCTGAAGAACTGGGTCCAATTTCTAAGGATAGATGTACAATACTCTGTGTTTTTCCTTTTTTTTTAAATGGATTTTCTATTAAAAAATATTTTCCTTCGACTCTTTGTTGCTACCTCTTTTCTAGATTTAACGCATGTTCTCATTGGCATGGTTCGGTGCTCTCGTACTTATTCGATATTGTGTTTACTTAGGTTATTTTTTCTAAGATGGAACATCTAACAATTATATGCCAATGTATTGTGTGAATCCAACAGCTTTTTATGAAAACAAAAAATGGATTACACAATTTCAAACCAACATTCAATTCTATTAGTAATGCAGATAGAACATAACAATACCAATGTACAATGTTGCAGCAAAATCGTTATTCTTGTTTCTAGAGATGCAATTATTAAGTTTTAATGCTAACAACCCATAATGCAAGAAGTTTGATACTTGATTTAATATGTTGCAGTCATGGAAGAATGTATCAAGAACACATTTACACCCACATGTTCCAATAAAATCTAATCTTCAACAAAGCATTTGCTGGAAATTAGTAGAAAATGAAGTTTAGTAGTTAAGTTAATATGTTACAGTCATGGAAGAATGTATCAAGAACATACTTACACGCACACGTTGCAATAAAATCTAATCTTCAACAATGCATTTGCTGACAATTAATAGAAAATCATGGCTTTGCAACAGTGGGGCTTCTTTGAAACCAATTCACGCTTGCGAAAACTGCCTTCTGCCTTTCTATTTTCCCACTCTTTTATTCCCTCTAGTTTCTCTTCCTGGTTACTTAATCATTTTTTTCTCGAAAATGATGTGCTCTGCAGCTTTGCGGATTCACGTGTTTCCAACGACCGCTTCCCCTTTCTTTAAATTGACTCTCTATTGTTTTGTTTCTTACAACTGGCACCTAGAGATCCGCGATATACAAATTGACAGAAAAACTTGCGTGCTGACCGGATCAACATTGCACTTCTACTGTTCCATGACCTCCAAACAGCATTCGAAGCTCCGCAATATACAAATTGACAGACAGGATCTAGGGCATGGGGGGCTCAAGATTTCCATTCTTTAGGGATGGAAAAGTATACCACATTTGCGGCACAACAGCTATATTAAAGGGTAAAGCATTTCCTCTATAGTTCTGTGTCCTGCAAACAACACCCACAGTTCCGCACTATACAAATTGACAGACGAAGTATACAAACAAGAACCAAGTAAACTCGCGGATCGTGTTCCTGGTCGTTGTTTTTTGTTCCCGCCAGTTTCGCAATTCTTTCGAAGTATATATCTTGGCACGAAAATGGAATATATGTTACAAATGTGAATATATTAGTCCTTGTTTTTCCGTCTTCTATACTTGGCCAAATATTTGTTTCTCTTTTCCCTAAAATTTATCTTTTTTGTCACTTATTCCTTCTTTCAAAAATGTATGGTT
This sequence comes from Picea mariana, assembly GCA_032191745.1. Lineage (NCBI taxonomy): Eukaryota > Viridiplantae > Streptophyta > Pinopsida > Pinales > Pinaceae > Picea > Picea mariana. The sequence goes on from JASDQU010588298.1 coordinate 38,692, forward strand.
GAGCACGTGGGTGGTATTGTGGGTTCACGGCTGCACTCGTGCTCTTTTATAGCGACACTGACCGAACGCTTCCCCATTCCATATCCAGAAACTTCTCCGACCGCGAATTCCCGGTAGGTTGGCTGTAGATTGGACTTATGTTGTTCCATGGCCTACAAACACTACCGTCACTTCTGCGATATAAAAATTTCCAACCATCCCTAGATCATACCCTCTTCCGTATTACGGTCCACCTATCATGCCCTCTTCCGTGGTATACATTTTGAACTGAAAACTTTCGAGAAATACAATTTAACCATTGGGTCCTCGCATATTTTGTGGAATTATTGTCACCCCATTTTGAAGCCTGTCTGTCTTCTTTCCATACTTCGCCATTTGTTCAAATTTCTTTGGAATATCGTCGGTTTGGCGGGTTGAAGAAATATTCAGTTCGTAGTCGTTGTTTCCTGTGCTCGCGCCCCTTTGCAATTAGCAGTTGGCAATTATATATAATATTTTATTGCTACGCATGCAATTAGAAATTTCCCTATTCCATACTTAGCCACTTTGCTAGAATTCTGAAAATATACAAACCAGCCGCTCAACTGCCCCATCATGATCTCTTTCGTTTTACACATTTTGCACTCAAAAATTCTGATACATGAAATTTGACCGTGCAACACTCGATTGCCCTGACTATCCCCGTAACCCTTTTTTGAATCTCATCCGACCGCTTTTCAGAACTTGCCATTCTTTCCTTGATCTACATCGTCTCTATCACCTTCGCACTTGTCTATAATAAAAGAAAAGAAAAAATGTTTATATATATATATATATATATATCTTGTTTCTAAATATGGAACTACTGGCATTTAATTCTAATAGGTCATCATGCAGAAATCGTATAGATTGTCATTCATGGGTGAAAGGCTCGAGGACATCTAGTATTGATGCGCATTAAACCAAAATTTGTGGGGGGGTTATATTATCCCTTCCGAGTGTTCATTTCAAAATCATGAAATCTCGTTTGCACGTTGTGGCCTTCGCACGTTCACGAAACCTCCAATCCTTAATTGCGCTTCATCATACCCGCCACCTTCACATTTCTAAATATGCAATAAATAAGCTTTACTGCTAACAGCTCATCATGCACCACCAATACATATTATCATTAATCAGCGAAAGGCTCGAGGAGCTTTCCCATTCATAAGAATTTAACCAAGATTTAGCAAAGAGTTACATTATCGGCTCTAACTGTTCATTTAAACCATCATCTACAACAAAGCAACGTTTTCATAAACTTATGGCATCAACTCGACATCAGTTATGTGGAAATACAGTGAACATCTTCGGGCGCGAGGACCAGAACTTCCAGTGGTCCAGGGCATATTCTTATTACTCAACCTCTACCGCAGAGAACCAAGTAATTTGGACCTCCGGAATTGCTCATGCAGGCTGTGTCCCTGAGGTTTTTCACTGTAAGGACCTGGTCTCTTGGTGCATCGATAAATTTATTGTAGAGAAAATAATTATTCCACTGCGAGACCGCTCTTTTGTTTCT
>JASDQU010588299.1:0-22247 GCA_032191745.1 Picea mariana
CTGCCGATGAAGAAAACTTTTGATGACTCGTAAATATGCCAGCCAATGTTCCAAGATGATATTGACGATACTGTCCTCCTGATGCCACTAATGATGCAGACCTCTCTCGCCTGCTGCTGTTGAAGAATACCCTTCTTGTTAAGGGGGAGTGTTGAAATGATGTAACTGCAAAGAGTATTCTTATTCTTATTGTTATTTTATTCATAGGATTAATCCCCATTATGGATTAATCATGTCGGTAATTGTATTAGGACCAAATCCCCTTTTGCGGATTGATCAACGGACAATTGTAATAGGCAGAATAAGAAGTCGGCCCCAACAGTTATTATTGAGACCCAGAATTAAATTAAAGGTGGGTTTACCCACCCGGAGTGAGAGGTCGGCCCTGCCAGTGAAGACCCTTCACACATGCCAGTCTTGTATATATAGAGAGGCTAGCGCCTCACTTTATCACACAACTCACTTGCTCATTTTCTTAAGAGGCAAGCTGCAACTTACCAGTTAGAGGGAGGGGGAAGAGTGGCGCATCTTTTGGAGAGGACTATCTGTATTGGTTTGAGTTATCTCTTGAACATTGTATTGGCAATTTATGATAAGGAAGTTTTTGTTGGGTTTTCTTTCCCTAGAGGATTTCCCAGGATAAATGTTGTGTCTCTTGTGAATGTGTATTTCTCAGTGATCTTGTTCTTATGTTGCTCTTATCTATTGAAATGCAAAGAACTATAATAATGGCATAAACATTAACAAATAGTGCATGGAGGTGATGTGTGTCAGTGAGTATTATGCATTTAGTAATTAAATCATTAGTATTTTTCCATGAAAATGGCAAGTGGCATGCACCTCAAATGCTATATAAGAAGAGAGGTTTGGGTTTGAGAGCTCATCCTTTGCAACCCAAAGTTGAATGATTGTCATATCACTCAATTTTTTCATGGTCCTCTAGTTGTACATTCTTATTTCTAGTATTTGTACCCTTTTCATACAACCCATTGCAACTTAGTGGTTTTAGGTGAAGAGGAAAATCTTAAGGATATGGTAGGGAGGTCATATGGTAAGCTTCTTACAATTGGTAATTCATGGATCTTTGAGTAAAGTTTCTGAAGAATCCTCTTGGTGAGAGCTTGGAGATAAATAATTGACAAGAAGGACATCTACAACCATCTAGAAAAATGTATAATACTCTACAAATTTAGTTAATTCTATATTGGTCATTTAGTATTTAGAAATTTGTGCTAAGGTTTCGAGTCTCTACATTTTCATAAAATTTATTATCTTGTTATGGAAGATAAAATTTCTATTAGAGTCGCCTCCAGGGGTGTAGACCAGTTGGCGATAGAGTTCATTGTTAAGGCACTCGTGACATCGCTGGTTCAAACCTAGACTAGCCTGTGTGCCATGCTTGGGGGCTGTGCGGTGCACCTGGAGGCTATAGTGGTAGCAGTTGGACCTCATGTCACGCGAGTACGAGCCCACCCTAGTTTTCGATTCCTCTAGAGACAAAAAAAGCGTTCTATTAGAGTCATTAATACATACTCCTAGGTAGTTTGAACCTCTATAAAAAACCTTAAGTCGTCTGAGTAATTATTGAATTTTCAGGAAAATGTTTTATAAGTTTTTTTCTTTGAATAAACAAAGTCCACTATGACCTATCATAGTGAAATTAGTCATTGGAATATGAAAATCCATTGGAAAACTATCCGTCGCATCTTGTAGTGGCATGTGTTACTTTCCAACACATAATTTGGGTTTTAAGGGAATTTCAAGAAAGTTTTTGTTGATATTATGGTAGCTGCGGGAGGTATTAACCTCCACGTGTAACCCTGTCAAGAATATAATATTCCCGGAAGCGAGAAGAAACCCTAAAGCATTGGATATAACCCTAGAAGACAAGTCGGCTAAAGAAAACAATTTAATATTGAGTCTTTAGCCTCCAAAAAAAGAAGTTGGCCCAGACAGCTAAGAAAGAGCAATATAAATATAGTATGCCATAGCTCATTTGTACACACACAACTCACAACTGCAGAAATCTAGTGCGCACTACAAAAATTTAGTAAGTGCACAAGTCTGGAGAGTAGCTGCAGCTACAACTACTGCAACTTGTATTTTTCTGTTTTAGGCTTTGACTTTCTCTTGGTTATGGTTTGGACTTCCTGCCTTGTGCGCTAGCTCTAGAGAGAGGTACGCTCAATTGATTGGCTATTAGGCCTAGGGTTTGCTTCTAGAATTATTCTTTGTCAAGGTTAAGGTGCTCGGGGGTGGCTTCGACCTATGGTTGGGTGAAAATATTGCTATATTGTCTATGGTTAAACGAGCACACTTACTTTTCTAATAGGTTATGGGACCACACTATCTTTGGACAGTCTAACCGCTAGAAGATAGATTGGGAGGATTTGCTCAGTTACAGTTGCAGTTGCAGTGAAATTTTTTGCTACAACAATGAAACCCTAACCGTTTTGTTGAGGCACCTTAAGTGAAGAGATTGACCTAATTTTTGGATAGCCTAGTGTGCCCTAACCTAGCGCACCTCCTGGTACTCTCAGCGAGCTAAGACGTCAAGTTTGAGTTTTTGGTCAAAGTCAAAGGTTGACCAAGTCAAAGAAGTCATGACTTACTCTATGAAGTCAGAAAACAAGTTAGAAGGGGCTTCTAAATTCAGAGCATGGAAGACAAGGATTGACCTCATCCTTGCCAAGAATAACGTGTTGGATATTGTGAAAAGAAAAATCATGGAACCACAGTTTGAAGAAGGAAAAGAGAAGGAACCTCAGAACGTTGCAATTATGGAGAAGTTCAAGGACAATGACATTAATTACATGAGTATCATAGTGGACTGTGTAAAAGACCAATTGATACCCTACATCTCTCATCTTGACTCATTTAAGAAGATGTACGATGCCCTAACTAACCTCTTCTCAGTCAGAAACATTGGAAAAGTAATGAGTATGAAGAATGAGCTTCGTGGCATGAAAATGAATGATGATGACGACATAACATCATACCTTGTGAGAATCTCTCAGTTAAGAGATCAACTACAAGCTATTGAAGAAATCATTTCAGAGAAGGAACTGGTAAATATAGTACTCAATGGCCTTCCCAATACATGGGATGCATTTGCCCCAAGCATGAACACAAGAAAGGAGTATCCCACATTTGAAAAACTTTGGACTTGCTGTGCACAAGCAGAATCAAGGATTAGCACAAAAGATAAATTCCAAAGGAAAGATGATGATCAAGCCTACACAACAAAGTTCAAGAAAGCTGGGAATAAGAAGAAGTTTGACTCAAGGAAGAAACCAAATCAAGAGAATGATATGTCAAAAATACAGTGCTTCAACCGTCGAAAATATGGTCACTACAAGAATTACTGTCCCGAGTTAAAGAAAAGGAAGGAAACACACGAAGCAACAATTTCCGAAGAAAAGGAACCCTCAAAGAAAGTCAAACAAGATGAAGCAGATTTCTTCTTCTAGTCAAGGTAACAATATTCTTCTGTAATATTGTCCTTGTACATACCATGTTTACATAGTTCCTGTATATCTATTTCTTAGAAGATAAGATGGTTAGTGAAACAACACCTATGGAAGAATAACAAGATAAGGGTTACTATTACGATGATTACTAGTCAAGTAATGTATTTGAAAAGATGAAGTATGTTGACAATCCTTGGCAACAATTCCTGTGGAAGCTATTATATAAGTAACAACTGCTACATAAGCCAAAATCAGAATCAAACTTGAAGAGACCCAGAAGAAGTCAAAACAAAAAGAAGTCAACAATCAAGAGGAACTTAGAAAAAGACTTGTGACATTTGGCAGAAGGAAATAAGGATGCAGACAAAAGCATGGACTCTCTTAGATAGAGGGCGCTGATTATAGAATTATAAAAACAAGAGCATGCATTCATACATGAAACAAGGATTAGGAGGGAGCTAATCCTAAATGATATGATCCATTGAGGATTATGAAGTATATATCCATGTTCCCATTGAAAGTAACAACCATGATAAGCAACACATGTTCAGAATTAGTCTTCTTCGAAAAGAAGCCTTAAAGTATCCTTAGTTGTCCATCTACATCCATGATCCTATGATGAAAGGAAGAAGTTGGAATCTTCAGGGCATGGAATCTATAGAAGACTCCATGGACCCAAGAGCTAAAGAGAAACATGAGGAAGAACATGAAGATCCCAAGAAAGAAAGAAAATCCAGAACAACCAGTTATTATACCAAGAATCACAAGAATACCAACTTGGTTTGAACCCACTAGAAGCAATCAAGCAGAAGAAATGGAAGTTATGATAAAGAACAATGTATGTAAGAAATTGTGAAAAAGACTTGTGAATGGAAGCATTGCGAGATTTAGAGGTTTTTCCAGGAGGGAGAAAAACTATAACAAGAACTCACCAGTATCCATGGATTGGAATTTACATGTAAAATATTGTTTTTCCCAAATAAAGTAAGTGAGAAAGAAGCTTATACCAGAAAGAGACCCATGTATGAAGATATAAGAAGACCTTGTATGGATTCAAACAACCTGATGTAGAGTATCTGATATATAGTAGAAGCATGGTGAAAAATTTCTATAACAGAGATAGCGTATCAGAATAGTTACTCAGAAGTCTGAGATGATGGATTGCAAATTCATGGCAAACTCTCATGATGACAGAAGAAGTGCTACTTGGATATGTTTTAGTTTGAGCTTTTCCACAATGTCATGAGCTAGCAAGAAACATAAGTGATGAACTCGACCATGATATATTGTAATGATAAGAGATATATGAAGTCTTCAGAGAAAACTAGTGTTCCATGATAGACTGAAGTACATTGAGATCAAGCATTATATTCTCTGTGATGAAGTCTGAAAAAGAGAATTGGTTCTCCAATATATCTCCACAGATGAGTAGATAACATATATTTTGGTAAAGCCTCTGTCCAAGATGAAAAATTTGTGTACTTAAGAAACAAGATGGGGCTCGTGGAGACGACTTCCTTATTGAAAAAGGAAGAGATTACTCCTAGGTTGGGAGGGAGAACTGATGTGTTATTGATTATGGAGAATCATTTTTCAGTTTGAAAAATGGTCCAAGATGAGCAGTTCCTTTCCAGTTCAGAAAGTGGTTTGAGATTTCTGACGGACATGAATTTTCCAGTTCGGAAAATGGTCCATATCAGACAGTCATTTTCATAATGAAAATGGTTTGATAGATTGCTGATCTACCATAGACAATGATTCCCCTTGTGGCCAGTGTGGGGGAATGGTCTAGGACAATCATTCTTCTTGGAAGTCACTTTGAGTAGTGGTCAAGTAGAATGCTACGCCTCATTGGGCAGTCATTTTTTTGAAGTTCACAATTGTGACCAGTTTGGAAGAATGGTCTGTTTTGGAGGTTGGTACAAGACAATCATTTCCTCAGGAAATGGTCCGGACAATCATTACCTAGGGCTGACTCATTCTCTCTGGGTTGCACTATGATTAGTGTCGGAAGATGGCCCAGTTAGGTGAATGGTCCAGGTTCAACAATCAAGGACAAACATTCCCTAGGTCAGATTCATTCTTTCCAGGTTGCACTATGATTAGTGCCGAAGGAATGTCCCAATTAGGTGAATGGTCCCAGCTCAGAAATTAGGGACAATTATTCTTCTATGCTTGAGAAGAATAGTCCAAATAGCCCATGGTTGATGTTTTACCTTTTGAGGGCATATGCTCTTCTAGCTCTCACAGATGTGAGTGGACGAATGGCCTAGATATCATGATATTGTTATACAGGTTGATATCGGATGATATGATCACCGTGGAGACTGTATGTCTCTGGACAGTAGTTGTATGCCATTGTATTGGATGTGTTCCACTATTTGTGACTGTGTCACTTATCAAGTAGCTGTGTGCTACTTGGTGTGGTTGTGTACCACTCGTTAGTAGTTGTGTACTACTATGGATAGACACATTTGTGTTCTATTGAATGGAATTATTCTGATTGCCATGAAGACTATCAATAATGTTGAAAATGATTACCAGCTAGATAGATAATTAATGTATGGTCTAGGACAATTATTCTTCTAGGACGTATGTTCGTATTAGAAGAATAGTCCTTGTATCCCATGGCGTGGCTTCCAACATTTGTTGGAACAATTATTCTTCTAAGACATGTTTGGATTAGAAGACTAGTTCTTGTATCACTGTGTGGAGTGAGTGACGTATTCAACATCATTACTTAGATGGAGTATGGCTTAAAGAGATGATGCGGTTGATGCTGTCAGATGATACTGATAGTGATGATGGTGCTCATGATTTAATCATGAGATAGTCTGAGTGGCTATGGTGATGCTACCAGTTGAATGGTATGTTTGTGCTCAAGACCATTGCTTTCAATACCTCCCTAGCTAGGAGGGAGTGTTGTTATTATGGTAGCCGTGAGAGGTATTAACCTCCACGTGTAACCCTGACAAGAATAGAATATTCTGGGAAGCAAGAAGAAACCCTAAAGCATTGGATATAACCTTGGAAGACAAGTCGACTAAAGAAAATAATTTAATATTGAGTCTTTAGCCTCCAAAAAGAGAAGTTGGCCCAGACAACTAAGAAAGAGAAGAATAAATACACGATGTCAGATCTTATTTGTACACACCTAGCTCGCAACTGTAGAAATCTAGTGCGCACTGCAAAAATTTAGTAAGTGCGCAGGTCTGGAGAGTAGTTGCAGCTGCATCTACTGTAACTTGTATTTTTTGGTTTTAGGCTTGAAATTTCTCTTGGTTATGGTTTGGAATTTCTGCCTTGTGCGTTAGCTCTGGAGAGAGGTACACTACATTGATTGGTTATTAGGCCTAGGGTTTGCTTCCAGAATTATTCTCTGTCAAGGTTAATGTGCTTTGAGGTGGCTTCGACCTATGGTTGGGAGACAATATTTCTATATTGTCTATGGTTAAACGAGCACACCTACTTTTCTAATAGTTTTTTGGGTTTTTCACCTAGTAGGGAATCTGATAAATATCTGTGTTTAAAATTGTGTTGAATATCTCTTAATATACCCTTAGATTTCATTTGCATTTGATCCAAACTCTATTTAGTATTTGAAGTGGCTTTTGATTGCATTGGAAACATTATTGAATTATATTATTTATAACGTCCCCGACCACCCAGGCCGGGCCACGATACACGAGAGAACTCTGTCATTCTCTCTACGGAACATACGGTAACATATCCATCATCCAACTGAGCTATGCCACATAAATTTTTCGAATTGCATGCAGTTAAAATATATACACACAGAACTCTTGTGGATATATATATGTAAAACGTAAACGAACATATACATTTGTAAATGCACATATTCACACTGAAATAACAATAAACGTATACATGCAACATATACAGGAAATACCCATAAATACATTTATAACCACACATAGAATAAACCCATAAAAATAAACACGTAAATAATAATGCAACATGTAAATTTATCACACAATTAGAACTTATCTTTGTAATAATATCACCAACTGCGTGCAGAGCTTCCACGAACCTCCCAGCCTTAGACCACACTGCTCATCACTCTCAGCAGTGGGTCACCCCTGAGCTGGGACTAAACTCCACCCGGGTAAAGGGTTTCCTAACTAGGCTAATGGCTCATAGACAACATGAAAGAATCCGTCATAGGTGCCAACTCAAACTAACAACCTACAATCCCTCATTCCCCACATTCCTGTCCCACCCTAGGAAGTGTGCCCCTTCTCTGCTCAACAGTCCTTCGACTGCCCCACTTCCTTTTTGGGCTTCAACAACAGGCCAGATAGGAAGTCTCAGAGACCTGTAGCTGTAGTTTAGCACCTTCAGGAAATCAATTCCCAACAATTCTTTCACCCAGAGAGGAATTTCTCACAACCCTGACAACCTGCCTCTTCAATATCCCACGGGCCTGACAACTCGCTTCTTCAGTTCAACTCCCAAGCTAACCAACTACACCAACAAGTATGGCTATGGATACAGGTTCAGGTACAGTGGCATGAAGGTGCAAAGGATAGCTCAAGGAGTGTGTGAAATTCTCATGGATGATTGACTGGATGACTGAATGATGGGATGAATTATGGAAATAATGATAGGAAATGAACTAAGTCCAAACAATATGTATGTATGTCCCCAACTTGACACTTGTCATGTTGGGAGCTACTTTGGCCCACTTGTCCCCAACTTTGCAACTTAGGATAAACTAATTATCCATACTTTATACTTTAAAAAATATTAATATAATATTCTTTTTTGGCTTAAGCTCCCTAGCTTAGCCATTTTCCTTAACTTTTAGCCCCTCCCTTTCCCTAATTAGTGGAGTTTAGTCCCCCATACTCTTTTATCGTGGTCAGTCTGCGCGTAATGATGAATTTTATATTAATGATGAGACATATACAAAAATAGGCCAACTGACCTTTAGCATTTAGGCTCTGTGGACTAATTCAAAACATAAGCATCCTAGCTTATAATAACTGGCTCAACAACTTATAAAACACATCATATACACAAAGGCTCGCTGGCCTCAATATCGCACGCACTTAAGATGTTGTGCGCGGTATCCTGGAATGTGCACACTTCATTATTTTATTGCGCTATACATGCATGCACTATGCCATGAAAGGTGCATGCAAAAATGATGTCAAACAACTCACCAACTTAAGTACATTTGTATTTACATTTACAATTGGGTTCGACCTAGGGATATTACAATCCCCTCCCCTTATTTATGCACTATCCTCAGTGCATTATGTACACATATATAACAAAATTTCAAAAATCCTCAAAAAGATGCGGGTATTCTGCCCGCATTGCATTCTCATGCTCCCAAGTAGCGTCCTCAGGACCGTACCAGGTCCATTGGACCTTTACAAGCCCTATGGCTCGATTCCAGAGCTGTTTGATTTTCCGGTCCATAATGTGTACCTGATGCACTTGAAAAGCGCCTTCTTGCTCCATCTGAATCACATTCCAATCAATTACATGATTAACATAAGGTATATATTTCTTTAGCAATGATACATGTGATACATTATGAACAGACATAGATGCAACCAATGCAATCATATAAGTTACTAGACCAATCCTCTCTAGGATTTCAATCGGCCCACAATAGCGAGCTGCCAACTTTGAATAATTTCCCAACTTCATGGAACTTCTGTTGGCTTTAACTTTCAAGAATACATGGTCCCCAACTTTAAATTCTCTGTGAGTTTTGCCCTTATCGGCATAGCTTTTCTGCTTGTCTTGGGCAGCCTTTAAATTTTGTTTTATTTTCAACATTTGCTCCTCCATTTCCCTCAGCAAATCTGGCCCAACCACTGCTCTATCTGCTGGGTTATCCCAACTTACTGGTGTGTTGCACTTTCCGCCATAAAGTGCCTCAAATGGGCTCATCTTTAGAGATGTTTGGTACCCATTGTTATAAACAAACTCTACCAAGTGTAGATAGTCTTCCCATTTTGATGGTTTATCCATCACATACATCCTCAACATATCTTCAATCACTTGATTCACCCTCTCTGTTTGTCCATCTGATTCTGGATGATAAGCTGTACTAAAATTCAAATTTGTTCCAAATCCATTAAATAATCCTTTCCAAAATTTTGAGGTAAATTTTGGATCTCTGTCAAACACAATTGTCTTGGGTATGCCATGTAATCGAGCAATTTATTTCATATAAACATCAACAATGTTGGCTGCCTTGTGAGTGAGCTTCACTGGAATAAAATGGGCAGCTTTAGTAAGCTTATCCACCACTACCATGATAGAATCATGTTGCTTGTTTTTTCTGGGCAGTTTGGTGATGAAATTCATTGTTACAACTTCCCATTTCCACTTAGGAATGGGTAATGGCTGTAGTAAACCAACTGGGTGTCTATGCTCAACTTTTATCTTTTGACATTCCAAACATTTGACAATAAAATCTGCAACTTCTTTCTTCATTTCTGGCCAATAATATTGGCTCTTGACAGCTGCAATAGTTTTCTGATAATCCGGGTGCCCAACATAAGGTACATTATGCATTTCTCTCAATATTAGATTTTTTCAATTCTTAGGAATTTGGTACATAAATTCTGCCCCTGTACATGAGAATTTCATCATTATCTAGCTCATATTCTTCAATTTTATGCTGCAAATTACCTTGCTGTAATTTTGCCACTAATTCCGTGTATTGCAAATCTAATTTTGTAGCCTCTAAAATTTTGCGTTTCAAATCTGATTGGTACATGCTAATGGCTGTAGCATGCAATTCATGCACTCTTCTGCTGAGTGAATCAACCACTTTGTTCTCTTTCCCCTTGATATGCTTTATATCAAAGTCATTTTCACTGATAAATTCTAACCATCTACTTTGCCTAGCATTTAGAGTTGGCTAATCAAATAAATATTTCAGACCATTATGGTCTGTTCTTAGCTCAAACCTTTTTCCCATGAGGTAGTGTCTCCATTTCCTCATGGCATGCACTATGGCTGCCAACTCCAAATCATGAGTGGCATAGTGTCTTTCATGCTCCTTCAACTTCCTTGATTCATAACATATAACAAACCCATTTTGATTGAGGACTCCACCAAGTGCTTCTTTACATGCATCTGTGCATACAATGAATTCTTTATTTGGGTCTGCAATTTTTAGTATTGGAGCACTTGTTAATAATTGTTTCAAGTGTTGGAAACTATTTTCACAATCCAATGTCCACTGAATCTTCACACCCTTTCTTTGCAATGAAGTGATTGGGTGTGAAATCTTTGAGAATCCTTCAATGAATCTCCTATAGTAGCCTGCAAGGCCCATGAATGATCTGACCTCTGTCACATTCTTTGGCGTTGACCATTCTTTAATGGCTTCTACCTTCTCAGAATCCACTGCTATTCTATCATTTGAAATGATATGTCCTAAATAAGGAATTTGCTTTTGATAAAATGAGCACTTGCTTAATTTGGCATACAACTGATGCTCCTTTAATACTTGCAACACCATCCTCAAATGATGCTCACGCTCTTCTTTTGACTTGGAATATACAAGGATGTCATCCAAAAGGACAACCAAAAAGACAATAACAAACTTGTCTAAACATTCTTGGAAAACACCATTCATTAAGCACATGAAAACAACTGGTGCATTTGACAACCCAAATGGCACCACTGTGAACTCATAATGATCATACCTTGTCTTGAAGGCGGTCTTGCTGATATCTTCCTCTTTAATTCTTACCTGATGATATCCTGACTTGAGATCTATCTTTGAAAATATCTTTGCATTCTTCAGTTGATCAAAGAGATCATCAATCCTCGGCAGAGGATATTTGTTCTTTACAGTCACTTTATTCAACTGTCTGAAATCAATACACAATCTTAATGTCCCATCTTTCTTCTTCACGAACAAGACTGGGGCACCCCAAGGTGACACACTTGGGCGTATATACCCCTTCTTCAAAAGTTCTTCAAGCTGCATTTGCAACTCCTTCAACTTTGGTGTACTCATTATGTAAGGAGTCTTTGACACTGGAGCTGCTCCAGGCATTAAATTTATAGAGAAATCAATATCTCTCTTGTGGGGAGTCCTGGTACCTCCTTGAACACATCTTCAAATTCTTCCAGGACTGCGTGATCTTCCAAATTTGACACCTTATCTTTAGGTGTCTCTTCCATATGAGCTACAAATATTTGACACACCTTTTTGTAACATCTCTTCAGCTGCAATGTTGAAATTTCTTTGATGGTCACTGCCCTGGGAATTCCCTGCACTCTCCTTAGGCTCCCTTCCTCATCCAAGCATGTAAATGCCTTGTTATGACAATCTAGGATAACATGATGCTTGTCCAACCAATCCATCTCAATTAGACAGTCATAGGAACTCAAAGGCAAGATGTTCAAATCTGCCCTGGTGTTCAGCCCATTCATGTCCATAAGACATGACTTAACCATCTCATTAACTTTTCTTTTGGCTCTGGTAGCCAGCTGCACCAACCAAGATTTTTCGTGCTTGCTTCTTGGCAAATGCAAACTTTCCACCATCTTAGGATCTATATAACTATGACTAGCTCCAGAATAATTTAAAATAACAATGGTTTGGTCGTTGATCATACCTTCCATTTCAATCATATGTGACTGATACTCTGCTTGCTTGTTGTCCAGGGCTACATAGATCCTTGATACATTTCTGCTCATATCCTCCACTGTTTCAACTTGCTGTACATTGTGGACAATTCTAACTTTTTCACTTCTGTGAGGGCAATCTCTGAATATATGATCTCCTTTACAACCCCAACATTGAATAGCTGGATGCCTTGGCCTTTGACCTCCAATCTCAATCGTTCTGGGTTCTCTAGAAGTTGGTTGTCCTTGAGTATTATGTTTGAAGAATGGTGGCTTGGTTCTCTTCTTCCTCTGATCCATCCTGGATTCTTTTTGTCTTACCAAGCTTTTTGGAAAGTTGGCCTTGCTTTTTGCTGATCATATATGCATTTAGCTCGCCTTATGGTCTCCTCCAATGTCTTGGGATCATCATACTATATTTTGTCACTGATGAATGCTGGCAATTCACTCAAATACCTTTGAATCTTAACTGTCTCATCCTTGATGAAAGAAACATATTTCAACAGTTCTAAAAACTTTCTCTCATATTCATCTATTGTCATACTTCCAAGCTTGAGTTCAAAGAACTCTTTCATTTTCTTGTCATAGTATCTCTTAGTCTAGTATTTCTTCTCAAAATACTTCTTGAATTACCTTCAAGTAACACTTTTCTCTTTAATGTTCTGCACCTGCACAAGCTGATCCCACCACATGGATGCCTTTCCCTTGAGTTGATAGATGACAATTCTTCCTTCTGCATGAGAAGAATAATTATGCAATTGAAAATACTTTCTCATGCCCAACAACCATGTTTCTGCATCTTCATACTTCTTGTGCTCACCATCAAATGTAAGAGGTTTGATTTTGTTCATTTCTCTTTGTAACTCATCCACCCCAGACCTCTTATGCTTCCTGACAGGGGATGGACTTGAGTTGTTGTGTGCCCTCTTCTTGGAATGCCTCGGGGAGTGATGGTGATGTCTGCTAACACTTCTTGCTCTTCTTTTCTCATCAGGAGACCTGTGACTTCCTGATTTGCATGAGCCACTCTCCTTATCCAATTTATTTTCTATTCTGTTCAAGCTCTGCATTAACTTCATGTTGAAGTCATCCTGCTGCTCCTTGGCTCTCATAAGCCTTTCATTATTGTCTTTATGACTTTAGACATCCTTCTGCAAATTTTTGATGGTCTCTACCATATTCATGTTTTCATCCCTTCCTTCTCCATGTCCATTGGAGTTTGTTCCTTCAATGCCCAAATGGACATCCATCTCTCTGATCTCATCTTCTTGGATGTATTTCCCCTGTGCCTCTTCCATTCCTCTGGACTCTGTGTTGATCCTGATCTGATCTAGTTGTTGTTAACTTTGCAAAATGTAAAGCCAACAAAACTTTGTCAGGCTAACTGTTTCAACAATCTCATGAAAATATGAACCATTCTGGTTCAATAATATATCAGAACTCCTTCTTTTGATTTTCTGCGAATTTGAATGCCCAGATCAATTTTCTGGGTGGATATTTAGATTCCAATGTCCAAGACCTTTCCAACGCCTACTCCCATGCTCAATTCTGAGTCTTGAGCAGAAAGTTATGGTTATTAGAAATTTGCCCATTAATTTTTCTATTCATTCTTCAACTTGGCGCAACTTTGCACTGTAAATATGCATTTTTGCACCTACTCCATTGGGAATTTAGTAGGATCTCAATTGGGTTTCTTTATATACAGATTATGGATACTCTGTCCAAGTTTCACCTTTTTCTGGGTTCCGGATTGTTAGTTACAGCCTGCTGAAGTTCTAGGCCAATTCATGTTTTTGGTCTAGAATGATACAGGTACTTTCTTTGCCATTTTAAACATATTTAACATGCCCAAAAATTTAATTCAGCTCTAGGACTTTCTTCTATGGTTCAATAGCTTTCCATTGACTGCTCTTGCGCCTCAATCTGATTCTGGAGTAGAAAGTTATGGCTCTTAAAATTTACCCTCCACTGTTTGTGCTGTAACTTTCTCACAAAAGCTCCGTTTGACGAACGATTTACACCATTAGAAAGATCTCTCCAAGCTCTTTTATTTGAGTTGCAGAGACAGAGTGTACCTTTGTACATCTTGTTATCGTGGTTTTTGCGTTGCTAAAAACGCTCTTAAGGGCCTCAAAAATGCGCTGCAAAAAGATGACGTTCAAATGATATAAAACGTCACAGAAAATTGCTGGTTTTCTGCTGTTGTTCATCCTCCAAACAACTTCGCATGCAAAAAATTCAACCTGTACGCCCATATTTAGCATGAAAAACAACACCAAAAGATAAATCGTGCTCTGCGCACCTATAACCACTGTGCACCACTTCTCTGTTGCGCCAATAACTGCGCACTACTTTTGTGTCGCGCGCCAAAATCCACCGCACAAAGTTTTGGTTCTTGCACCATTACCTGTTGCGCGTAGTTTTTGTATCGCGCGCTGATATTTTGCTTGCATTTCACTCTACGCGCTGCACCATGCCAAAGTTTAGTACGCCCCCACTGCGGACCATTAACTAAACTATCGCGCGACAACATATACCCATATTGCATGCGCACCAACCAAACTCCTCCGCGCTCTGCCAATACTGCGCACACTACACACACCATTATTATGTGTGTGCACACCGCGCAGACCTTATGATTCGTATGCACACCACGCGCTAGTATTACACATTCATCACTCTATCCGCACTGCGCAATGCTAAATTTAGCGCGCGCAACCGCACACCAACACTTTTCCGTGTGGTGCCAAAATTTAGTGCGCGCAACAACACGCCACTATTTTTCCGCGCGACACCCAATTTTTACATATCACAAGATTTTTACTGCGCATCATGCATTTCTAGTGCGCCCACCTGCACACATACATTTTTATGCACATCAATTCCTCGTGAATTCCGCTGTAGAAATTGGGGTTTTTTCCTAACTTTTTCCCCAATTTACCATAGACATTCTACAACTATGAAATTTGTTCAATTTCACCCCGATAACACCAATTCAATCTCTGTAACAACAAATCGTTGTGGTTTTGACATTTCTGGAACAGATTTTCCCAAAATCAAGTCAGGAATTGAGAATTTTTAATTATAAAACTTGCTCCAACTGTCATGGCTTCATTGTAACTTCAAATTTGATCAATTCCAGGTCTGAATTTGCTAGAACAGATATTAAATCATTAATATCTCACCACTTTGTCGAATTTCTCAATTTCCCATGAATTTAACAACATAAATTGGGGCTTTTTCCCAATTCCGCACCACTGCTGTTACTTTTTACCATGGACGCTCTGCAACTCGAAATTTGGTCACTTCTAAATAAATCCTCTGTAAAATATCGCTCCCACTCAACTTGTTCGGCCCATCCAGGCTCAGTGTTGAAAACTGAAGCTTTGATACCATATTGTAACGTCCCCGGCCACCCAGGCCGGGCCATGATACACGAGAGAACTCTGTCATTCTCTCCGCGAAACATACTGTAACATACCCATCATCCAACTGAGCTATGCCACATAAATTTTTCGAACTACATGCAATTAAAATATATACACACAGAACCCTTGAGGAAAAATATATATAAAACGTAAACAAACAAATACAGGATACTGGTTATAATAAAATATACTTTTGATTTTATAAATAAGAGTTAATAATCTCTTTATTGTATCTTAATTTTCTTTTATCCTCAATATTTTTGTCGCTCTACGATTTCCCCTTAAATTTAGATGTAATATTATCTTTAACGGTATCGATATTTTAGAGTGTGACTTCCTCCTGTATTTGTCAATACTTGAACCAAAACATGACGTCATTATGCCAACCCTGTTGAAATAATGTAACTGCAAAGTGTATTCTAATTATTATTGTTGTATTATTCATTAGATCAATCCCTATTGTAGATTGATCATGTCGGCTATTGTAAAAGACCAAATCCCCTTTTGCGGATTGGTCAAAACATAATTGTAATAGGCGGGATAAATAGTCGGCCCCAGAATATATTAAAGAGGCCCCAACATATATTAAAGGTGGTTATAACCACCCAGAAGAAGAAGTCGACCCTGCCAGTGAAGAGACACCTCCAGTGAAGAGACACCTCCGTCCACACGTGCCAGAGTTGTATAAATAAGGAGGCTAGCGCCTCACTTAGACACACACTCACTTGTTCATTGAGAAGCAAGTTTCGGAGCTACAACTGGAGAAGAGAGAGAGAGAGAGAGAGAGAGAGAGGCACATTCTTGGGAGATGACTTTCTATATTTGTTTGAGTTATCTCTTGGCATTGGCATTGTATTGGCTATCTATAATAAGGAAGTTTTGCTAGGTTTTCTCCGCCATGACGATTTCCCAGGATAAATGATGTGTCTCTTGTGATTGTGTATTTCTCAGTGATCCTATCTTTTGCTATTGTTATCTAGTGAAATGCAAAGANCTTGTGATTGTGTATTTCTCAGTGATCCTATCTTATGCTATTGTTATCTAGTGAAATGCAAAGAACTCTAATAATAGGTTAAACCTTAACATGGTATCAGAGCTAAGCTGAAGAGAGCATCTTTCACAAGAGAAAGTGAAAAATGTCACTGTTGCTGTACATGCAAGTTAGGGCTTTTTGTTGATGATGTATTTCAGCCCTAAAACCATCTAGAAAAGTGCGCCCTTCCTCAAGGATCACTTTGGCATCCTAAGCGCAACTTTTCAGTGGCTAGATCTCCTGGAAAGTGAAACCCTAGTTTTCACAAAGTACCAGAAGTACTAGAAAACCAGAGTACCAGAAGTACCAAAAAACCAGAAGCACCAGTCCAGAAATCTGCAGATCAAGTGTGGAGGGGTAAAAGTTGGATTTTCTCAGATCCAAACACACCAGGCTACTCGCCTCAACCAAGCGCACCTCTTGGTAAGTTCAGAATTTGATTTTGAGCATTTTCATTTTTGGTCATTTTCCTAGCTCCAGGTAAAAGATGTCTGCAAGCACTAAGCTTGTTAACAAGCTGGAAGGTGTGGAAAACTTTCGTGCCTGGAAGTATAGGATTGGACTCATTCTTGAAGAGAATGACCTAGCAAGATTCATCAAAGAAGTGCCGGAACCCGACGATGTTGCAGACAAAGCAAAGCATCAAAAGGACACAATAAGGGCCAAAAAAATCATTGCAGATTCAATCAAAGATCACTTGATTCCTTATGTGTCATCAAAGAAGACTCCAAAAAAAATGTTTGATGCCCTAAACCGACTATATGAAGGAAAGAACATAAACCGGAAGATGAATATAAGAACTCAGCTCAAGAATACAAGGATGCAAAAAGGAGAATCAATCCAAGAATATTTCTCCAGAATATCCCAATTCAAAGAACAACTAGAAGCGATCAGAGATGCTATAGATGAAGACGAACTTATAATGACGACCCTTAATGGTCTCATAAGACCTTGTGATGCATTCATCCAAACGACTTGTGCCAAAACGAAGAAACTCAAATTTGACGGTCTATGGGAATAATGCATTCAAGAAAAAACAAGAGTAGCTAACCGAGAGGCTTTACTAGCAAGAGATGAAGATCAAGCCCTAGATACTCACACTAAAGGAGGAAGGAAGAAGTCTTACTTCCAGAAATAAACTCATAAAGAGTCTCACCTCCAAATCAAATCTCAACCAAAGAGATTCCAGAAGAAAGAACAATGAAAGGAAAGAGATTACTCATCTGTCCAATGCTACCATTGTGACAAGATGGGACATATTGCGAGATATTGTCTAGCTAGACGAGAAGAATACAAGAGGAAAAATAAGAGACATCATGCCCATGCAGTTGGAGATGAAGAGCCACCCACAAAGATGTTAAAAGAAAAAATTAAAGACTATGTCTTAATCTCGGCTCTCTCAGGATCGGTAACACCTGGAGAGGACACTTGGCTCATTGATAGTGGTGCCTCCAAGCACATGACAGGTCAAAGAGATATTCTCTCTTGCATTTTAGAAAAGAGGTTTTCTCAGAAAGTGACACTTGGAGATGATTATCAATACCCTATCAAGGGAGTGGGAGAATCAAACTACAAGCTTAATTCAGGAAATTCAATGAAGATGAAGGACGTACTCTATGTACCAGGTTTGACAAATAACCTACTCTCCATATCAGCTTTAGAAAATAAAGACTTCAGAGTTGCCTTTATAGATGGAGAAGTTCTTATGTGGGATAAAGGAGAAACCTTGAAAGAAGCAATCGTCATTGGAAAAGAACAAGGTGGTCTGTATAAGCTAAAGGGTCACTCAGAAGCTGCCATGGCCCACGCCATTGAGAATCCATGAAGATTATCCCACATCAACTACAAGGCGCTACCATATGTATGCAAAGCAGTCACAGGTCTACCAGAACTCAAGGTTGACCATGAAGGTGTGTGCAATGGATGTGTACATGGGAAGAACATCAAGAACCCTTTTTCGAAGAGAGATAGCAAAGAAGAAGGAGTCCTAGAACTCATTCATTCAGATGTATGTGGCCCAATGCCATCATCCTCCATTAGTGGGTATGTATACTATGTATATTTTATTGATGATTATTTTCGTAAGACCCAGGTGTACTTTTTGAAATCAAAAGATGAAGTGTTCAGTAAATTCAAGGAATTCAAAGCCTTGATAGAGAATCTTTTTGAAAGAAAGATCAAGATACTCAGGTCAGATAATGGAGGAGAATACAACTCAAAAGAGTTTGTGAACTTTTGCAAATATGTTGGGATCAAGAGGGAGCTCACCACTCCCTATAATCCTCAACAAAACAGTGTAGGAGAAAGAAAGAGTAGAACGATAATGGAAGTAGTGAAGACCATGATCCATGATCAAGATCTTCCAATGTGCTTATGGGCAGAAGAAACGATGACAACAGTATATGTACAAAACTGATTGTCCCATAGTGCACTTGGGTTCAAGACCCCGGAAGAGATGTTCACCGGAATGAAGCCAAAGGTAAGACATCTCAAAATATTTGGCTACCCAATATTTATACATATTCCAAAAGAGAAGAGAAAAAAGCTGGAACCCTTAGGAAAGAAGGGAATATTTGTGGGATACTGTGAGGTCTCCAAAGCCTTCATAATTTATATACCAGGTCACCATCACATTGAGATTAGCAATGATGTGACCTTTGATGAAGATGCAATGCTCAAGAAATCAAGAAGATGTCAGCTTGATGAAGTATATGAAGAGGAACCTGTAGCTCCCAGAGTTACATAATCAGTGAGGGAGGTTCCCAGAGCTGCATAACCAGTGAGGGAAGTTGTAACTTCTACTGATGAGGAAATTCTAGAAGATCATGATATAATAGAATTTCAAGAACCTCCTCAGATGACGATCTTGTTGAAATATAACAAGGGATGTCCTCATTCATGTTTTTTGTGTTTTTTCATGGGGAGGACATAAAGTCATAATTCCTAGACATGTTTTATTTGTCATGTGACTTTTTAAATAAAGTGCTTTTATAAAGTGAATGTACTTTATAACTTAAAGTGTTTTTAAGTTATGGGACCCAAAAATTATTTAATGAGCATTTATTACTTATTTTGTAATTAATGAGGAGCATTAAATATGAGCCCTCAGATTAGACTTATGATAGCCATTAGATTGAGTTGGTTATGTAAGTTAGGGTTTCTTGGGAAAAGAGAAAAGTACATATACATGCTTAGGGATATGAGAAAGACACATCGAAGAAGACGAGAGGAGAAGTTGAGAGATTGCTTGAGAGAGGAAAGTGAACATCAAGAAGGGCACGATTCCCAAGAGAGATAGGGTGCAAATCCCAAGGAGGCTTTTTCTATTTTGATTTGCAGCAGTGTTATTTGCTGGGACAAGCTGTACTGTANACATTCTTGAGGCACGAAAATCGAGGCAAGCTTGGGCACAGTTTTCGAGGCATCCTTGAAGAATTTTCTGAAGGAGGACGACCGTACATAAGAGAAGGTACAACAGCTTGTTGTGGCATGAATTTCAAGGTGCCGAATTTCAGCAAATCCGTACAGCTGTACAGACTATGGCACGGTTTTCAAGACAGATTTGTGGGGGACAGTTTTGCGCTGTAAGAGGTATATCTCTTGGCTAAAAAAGTGTTATTGATGCTGTTCTGAACTTTCTTGAAGCCAAATAATAATATTTCTCTCTCTCATTGGGTTTCCCCACATTGGGGTTTTCCCTGGCAGTTGCCTAAATTTCTGTGAGTTATGGGTTGCTGTCCATTGTGCATTTCCGCTGCATATTTTGCTTAAAAATGTGTATTTCTGCTTATAGAAATTTCTGAATGTGGGTATGCATTTCTGAAATTTTATAAGACAGTTATCTTTAGGTGGCTAAGTGTTTGACGAAATGTGTGAATGAAATATTTCTGATTTTGTCATTAAAAAATCAACATGGTATTAGAGCTTTGTCTTTGACAGTGGGTAGTGTGATATTTGGGCAAAAGGGTGTGATTGTTTTCCTTGAGTTGTGACAGTGAATATGGCTGCAAACATTAGATATGAGGATTGGTTGGATGGCATTTCCAACTACTTGCAGTGGAAGGTTCATTTATCAGCCGTTCTCAAGGAGAACAAGATCTATAGCTATGTCAGCTCTGTTGTAGCAGCTCCTGCAACAAATCCTGTTGCTTTGGACTTGCATGAGGTCAAGGAAGCGAAAGCTCAGAGGATTATTATGGATGGGGTGAAGGATCACCTTATCCCACACTTGACTGAGAAAAAGACTGCCAAGGAAATGTGGGATGCACTTAAAAACTTGTTCGAGGCCAAGAACGAGAACTGGAAGATGGCCTTGAAGGCTAAGTTGCATGATACCAAGATGGGTAAGGAGGAGAGTGTCTCTTCTTATCTTACCCGGGTGGCTCAAGTTAAAGATGAGTTGGCAGCTGTTGGAGAGGTCATTTCAGATTCTGAGTTGGTGAGGATAGCCTTAAATGGCTTCACCAAAGATTGGTAACTCTTCGTGAAGTGCGTGGTGGGTCGTGACCATCTACCAGATTGGAGCAGAGTGTGGGATGATTTCACTCAGGAGGAGATTCGGGAAAGATCTCAGAGCAATGATCAGAAGACAGAGAGAGTTGATGAGAATGTTGTTCTTGTGGCAAAGAGCAAGAAGAAAGGAAGTTCCGCAAGAGACTTGAGTAAAGTCAGATGCTTTTGTTGTAACAAGTTGGGGCACCTTGCCTCTCAATGTCTTGAGAGGAAGAAGAAGAAGGAGTTAGAGGAGCCTGAGACAGCTGCTATAAAAGCCATAGAGGACTTTGCTTCAAAGTTCGATAGAGAATTTTCTTTGGTTACCCTAGTTTCCAGCGTCGGCAGTGGAGGATTCAAAGGTGATGTCAGATGGGTTGTGGATAGCGGAGTCTCTAACGACATGATGGGAATCTGGCGAGTATTCCCAGACTTCATAGAGATTGGTCCTGGCCGACAGGTGGTAAATGAAGGTGGTATGGCGAGAGCTGTACGTGGAGTTGGGAATGTTGGATTCCAACTCGAGTTTGGGGGACTCTTGGAGATTGATGGAGTTCTCTTTGTTCCAGGGTTGACTGTTAACTTACTCTTAGTCTCAGCCTTGTAGGATGTAGGATATTGCGTATTGTTCAAGAGGGACCGTGTCTTTATTTACAGAGAGGGAGTGGATCCGGTAGAGCTGCAGCTGATCGGTAACTGGGTGGATAGGTTGTATATGTTGAGAGGACAGCCTATGATGTGTGATTTAGCGTCGGATGAGGAGCGCGAGGAGGCTTCTGAGACTGCGGTGGCGCCAAGGTATCGGTCTTGCATTCCGAGAGAAGAGAACGAGTCTCTTCTGAGCACTGGTAGAAGGCTCAGCCAGGTTGATCGAATCGATGCTCAAGATGAAGTGAGCTCAGGGTTCCGGGAGGTTGCCAGGAGAAGATCTTCTAGTTCGAGTTCTGTGCAGGTGTTGCAGATGGCTCCAGGTTCAGAGGGAGCTTCTACAAAGCACAGTGTGATGGGACCAGAGGGAGTGTTGAAATATAACAAGGGATGTCCTCATTCATGTTTTTTGTGTTTTGTCATGGGGAGGACATAAAGTCATAATTCCTAGACATGTTTTATTTGTAAAGTGACTTTTTAAATAAAGTGCTTTTATAAAGTGAATGTACTTTATAACTTAAAGTGTTTTTAAGTTGTGGGACCCAA
>JASDQU010588299.1:36822-65423 GCA_032191745.1 Picea mariana
GCCGGATTTCAAGGGAGGATGAAGTCTTTTGGTGATGTGTTCTAAGGTATGTTATTTTCAGGTCATCTTACCATTTTTGCCATAACTTTTTTTCTATAATGATTCATATGGTGAAATCGCTATTGTAGTGAGAAGACATATCAAGGTACCTCTGGTAAAAATTTTAGCTCTTGATTCCCTATAATTATGGAGATATACTCTGTGGAATATAGGGTTTGTGACCAGTCCTGAAACTAGTCAAAAAACAGGTGTTCCGGGTAAAACAGTCATAACTTTTTCATAAAGACTCCAAATGCAGTGGGACCACTTCCATTGGAAAGAGTACGGACTGTAGTTGCTTTTGTGTGAGTTTAAGAATCAGATGTTAAATATTGAGCGCGGGGCATGTTGTACAAGTTGGGTCTTCTGAACAGACCAGAATTGAATAAAGTTTTATTATCTCTCATATATTCTTGGGTGGAAGGAAGGGGCAAGGATAGAGAGTTAAAATACCTCTTTATATTGGAGGATTGTATCTTCCTCTTGGAGGTTTATCCCTCCCTTTACATTTGGAATCTGTAGCTATCTTTAGAAGTCATTACTTCCCTTGAACAAAAACTATTGATTATTTCTCATATATTGTGCATGGTGTATTGTGGTGTATTGGTGTAACTCTTACACTATTGTTAATTTCTCATTAGATATAATTGAATGGTTTAAGTATAAGTTGAAAAAGGTTTTAAATTGTACTTGATACTGATTCACCCCCCTCTCAGTATCAACATCGTTAACCTACAATTCGAGCCACGATGGGAGTGCTAGTAGGTTGTGACAGGGGTGTTGCCACACCTCTCCCTCAATATCTGGTTGCTATGCATGGCGCCTTTAATCCTTATGTGAGTCTGATTTGCAAGTAATTGTTAGCCTGCATCCATCAACGAAACATTGTCAATGATCCATAAACATCATAATATACCCGACCATATGTCACATATGCATAAATAAAATACTCAAACCAATACAATTCAGTTCTTGTCTCGATTCAGAGTCCAAGGAGCTCCATTGATGCCATCGACATCCTCAATTTGTCAAGTGTCCTGCACACTCAGGGGAAACTCTTCAATAACATTTGTCAATACATAGATATCCAATAACATAATATCATAATCCATCAACATCATGATAAGAATCCACAAGAGAAACAAACAACATATACTAAAACCGAGTCACTTGCACACAAGTGTCCTCAAAGGATAAGTCAATAACATGTGCTCACAAGAGAGGGATGTTACATACACCCCTCTTGTTTTAAACTTCATCCCAAAATTTTACAGTATATAATTCAGTAAATAAAGCATCTGACAAGATCTAAAAGTCTAACTCTCAAATAAATATGGAAACTACTGGCGCATATCATATGCATCCTCCCAGGTAGCTGACTGTGGACTATAATTGCCCCATTGAACCTTGACCTGATCGATTATTCGATGTCGTAGCTGTTGAATGTGATGGTCCATAATGAATATTGGCTCCACTGTGAGTGCACCCTCGTATGACACCTGAAAGGAACTCACGTCAATTAGATGTGTAGGATCACTAACATAATGTATCAAAACAGATACAAGAAAAACATCGTGCATACTCCTCAAAGAATTAGGAAAGGCTAGTCGATAGGCCATGGGCCCTTTATTTTTCACAACTTCAAAAGGTCCCACAAACCTAGGAGAGAGTGTATCACCCTTCCCAAACTTGATCGAACTCTTGTGCGGTTTCACCCGCAAGAAGACTCGATCACCAACTTCATAACTACGGTCAACGCGAAGTGCATCGAAATAACTCTTCTATCGATCTTGCGCTTCTTTAATCCTTTGTCTTATTGTTTTCATTTGTTCTTCCATTTCTTGGATCGCTTCTGGTCCTACCAGGACCCTATCCTCAAGTAAATCCCATCTCAAAGGCATTTGACACGGTCGCCCGTAAAGAAACTCAAATGGTGCCTTGATAGTTGTTGTTGTACGCAAACTCTACTAGTGGCAAGAACTCTTCCCAACGCTTTTGTTGGTCCATCACGTACATACGAAAAATATCTTCCAATATTTGGTTCATTCTTTCCGTCTGCTCGTCAGTCTCAGGGTGATAAGTTGTACTAAAGTTAAGTTGGGTTCCCAAGGCCTCTTGGAAACTAGTCCAAAATCGTCCTGTAAACACCGATCCTCGATCGGATATGATACTTTTAGGAACTCCATGTAATATCACAATATCACTGATAAAAAATCTAGCTATGTCTGGCGCCTAATACGTTGTATGCACAGGGATAAAATGTGCACTCTTCGTCAGAGTGTCAACTACCATGAAAGTTCAGTCGTGCCTCATTGTCGTCAACGATAATCCAACAATAAAGTCCATCGAAATGACCTCCCATTTTGATTCCAGAATAGTGTGTGGATGTAGTAATCTTTCCGGATGTCTATGTTTAGCCTTTACTTGCTGACATTCTAGACACCTCGTCACCTAGTTAACTATGTCTTCCTTCATTATGTTCCAGAAGAATGAGGGCTTAAGGTCTTCCCTCATATTCGTGATTCCTGGATGAGCCATGTACACTGCTCTATGAGCTTCGTTTAAGATCAAATTTCTCAACTCGTCGTTAGGAGGTACGTAAATCTAGTTATCATACCTCATTAATCCGTCGTTGTCCAATGTAAATCCCTCAAACTTTGGTACCAGCATGGTGTCTTATCCGATATTTTCCTTAACCTCTTTATACCAGTTATCGTCGCACTGTATAGTTAGAATCTTTTCTCGAAGATTTGTATGAAGGGGTATCACCAAAAATATGCATGGTCTCTGACTCAATGCATCTGCCACTATGTTCATGATTCCTTTTATGTAGGTAGTCTCAAAATCATACTCGCTAAGTAGTTCTGACCAACACCTTTGTCGCGTGTTCAAGTCACTTTGCGTAAAAATGTGTTGCAGACCATAGTGGTCTATTTTTAGTTTGAATTTCCATCCAATCAGGTAGTGTCTCCACACTCTTAGAGCATACACAATGGCAAATAACTCCAAATCATGTGTCGTGTAGTTCTAATCATGCTTTCTTAATTTCCTTGAGATGTAAGCGATCACTCGATCGTCTTGTATCAAGACTTCGCCTAAGCCTTCCTTGGATGCATCTATGCATACCAAGAAGTCCTTGTCCATGTTTGGGACCTTAAGTATCAATGCTTTCGTCAACAACTCCTTAAGCCTTCAAAATGATTCCATGCATTTCTTGGTCCATACAAACTTCTTGTTTTTCTTCTGCAATTCCATGATCGGATTTGCTATCTTCGAAAAACCTTCGACAAACTGTCGATAATATCCAGCCAAACCCATGAAGCTACGTACTTATGGTATGTTCGTCAACACAGTCCATTCCATAATAGCCTCTACCTTCACTAGATCCACAATGATTCCTTCGTCGGAGATAACATGCCCTAAGTAATGAATCCTCGATTGATAAAAAGAGAATTTCGACAGTTTCCTGTATAATTTGTTCTCTCGTAAACACTGTAGTACCAAGCGCAAATGTTTTTCATGTTCTTCCATTGTTCGAGAATATATCAATATGTCGTCAGTGGATCCTTGAAAAAACTTGTCCAAGTATTCACAGAACACCCCATTCATCAATCTCATGAATACCCCGGGGGTGTTTGTCAGTCTAAATGGTAAAATGATAAACTTGTAATGCCCGAACCTCGTCTTGAATGCGGTCTTAGGAATGTCTTCCTCTTTGATCCGTAACTGGTGATATCCTGATTTGAAGTCGATCTTTGAAAAAACAGTTGCACCCTTCATTTGCTCAAACAAATCGTCAATTCTTGGCAGTAGATACTGGTTCTTGATTGTTGCCTTGTTCAATTTACGGTAGTCAATACAGAGTCTCCACGACCCATCCTTCTTCCGTATGAAAATAACAGGTGCACCCCAAGGTGACACACTTGGACGTATAATTCCTAGGTCCAAAAACTCCTTCAGTTGTATTTTCAACTCCTGTAACTCAGGGGTCGACATTCGATAAGGTGTTCTTTCTATCTGTTCAGTTCCATGTTTTAAGTTGATGGAAAATTCCAGCTCTCTTTCGGGCGGAAAACCTAATAACTCTTCTGAGAACACGTCTGCAAACTCTTGTACTATCGAAAGGTTTTCTAATCCTTCCGCTACGCCCTTATTGTTCAGCTCTAGGATTGCATATAGCTTGCATCCTTTGTGCATGCTCTTCCGTAGCTGTAGGGAAGAAATGAACCTTAAGGAAACTCCTTGGTTTCTTCCTACAATCACTTGTCTCTGTCCCTCATCATCAGTCAAACTCAACCACTTCATCTTACAGTTGAGTATTGCATCATGTGATTCCAACCAGTCCATACTGATCACGACGTCATAAGATCCTAAGATCGTGATGTACAGGTTGGCCTTCGTGACAAAATATCCCAAGTTAAGGCTACTGTCTGTAACTTTTCCTCCAATCTTTTTCTTGGCACCCGAATCCATTTCCACGTAGCTAAACTCATCCTGTTTGACTGCCTTTACCTTAATTCTTTTTAGCACTGCACCATAAATAAAGCTCTTTGTATCACCGATATGTATCAAAATACTAAATATCTGGTCAACGATGGTACCTGACATATCGAGAACAATAGACTGGTGCTCGGCCTAGAGGTTGTTCACTGTTGCATGAATCCGGTGGGCCTTGCCCAAATATCCTACTATAGTGTGTCCGACTGACTTGGCTTCTCTAGCCCTCTCAACCGAACAGTCATGCTGGTAATGTGGCTCCCCACATGTCTAGAATCTAGTCTTCGGTCCAGTACTCTGGGTCCTTGAAGTAGAAGTTGATGGCCCACCAGCCTCAAACCCTGGTTTGTTCTACTGAACAAGCCAAACTGTTGTCGTGAATGACATTGATGCTAGTGTTGTGGTCCTTTGTAGGGGGTCCACTGTTGAGGATCCGATCATCATGGTGTCGTGAATGTGGGTCCTCTCAGAGTACCTCGATACCCTGATGGATGTCTAGTTGGAGTATGATGTTGATGCACGCCAAATGTTGCCTGTCCCATTGGTCTTGCAGAATTCCTGCCTTGACCCTTGCTGATCAGCTCTTCTGAAGCTATGAGGGCCTTCTGGATTGCATCGTAAAACATATTAGGCATGAAGATCCTCACCTTTGCACGAATGCTGACGTTAAGTCCAAACACAAACTTGTTGACCTTGAGCTTCTCGGTGTTGATATGTGGGGCATACTTAAGCAACTCCATGAATCGGGCCTCATACTGGGGCACCGTACGACCACCTTGCCACAAGGCGTTGAACTCATTGAGTTGGCACTTAATGAATTCCTTTGATAAATACCTCTCCTGGAACTACTCCTCCAACAGTTCCCATGACATGTCTTTGATGACCATTTTCAATTGTGGTAGGAGCGTCTTCCACCATAGAAGAGCGCTCCCCTTCAGCTGAAATACCACCATGCATACTTTCATGTTGGAGGTGTAGTCGCGAAGTGCGAAGCACATCGCCATGTTCTCAAACCATGCCTCGACGGCTAAACCATTTTTGGCACCCAAGAACTCAGGAAAATTGACCTTCTCGAGTTCTCTGTGAACACTACCAGCACTAGCGAGGGCACGTTGTTGACCCTTGGGGGGTACATGCGCCTTGGCCTCATCTCTATATAGACGGATACTCAAGGCCTCTGATATCCTTTGGAAGGATCTCATCAACCCAACCACATCCCCCATAGAAATCTTCTCCTCTCCAATGAATTGCTCTTCTCCTTGGGGGTTAGACCCCTCTGGCGTGGATGCTACTAGAGGCGTCACACCTCCTCCCCTAGCACCACGATGTCCTCTAACCATGATTACTTGCAAGGACACAATTCAAATTAATCAGCGCTAAATTATTAATCAAGTGTTTAATATAGTGGAAGGCGTAATGATCCCAAGTCGCTGGGTTGAACCTGCTCTGATACCATATGTAACT
The DNA here is from genome assembly GCA_032191745.1 of Picea mariana. Taxonomy (NCBI): domain Eukaryota; kingdom Viridiplantae; phylum Streptophyta; class Pinopsida; order Pinales; family Pinaceae; genus Picea; species Picea mariana. The sequence goes on from JASDQU010588299.1 coordinate 42,823, forward strand.
GCCCCTCCGTTACGACTAGGAAAAATGAAGCACAAGAGGTAATTTTTTTTTTTAAATGAATAAGGAAAGTAACTTCAACATATAATTCATAGCAACACATAATCGATGACATCATAATTAAGAGCATTACAAGAGACTCATCGTCGTAATCAATAATGACGCAACCAATGCATCAACATAATTAGTATCGACACATAATTAACACATCATCACATTAGATCACGACACATAATCGACAAGTATCATAAATGGTGACGCAAGATCAACTCATCACATAATGATAACATAGAGAAACTACCCTCCCAACCTACCCTGCAAGGTTAGTGTTAGTCCCTAAAGTTGCACTTGACTGCTAAGGGAAAGATAGGGCATCATCAAATTATTGCAATGGTTTTTATGGATAAATGTATATTGGGTTTTCTTGAAAAGGTTGGAGGTTTCAACAGTAAATGAAGAAAGAGAATATCAATATCTGATTGTAATTAAGTGTTGATCACACTTACTTAGTCAATGGTAGTCAATTTAATAAAGCAGATAAAACCATAAGAAGAAAGAAATATGCAAGTGTCCAATCTGTTCACTCACATAGGAAGATTCTTGATCCTAAATTTCATTCAGAATCAGAGAATAAGGTACTTAAAAAACAAGTCTTGGAATGGGAAAGAAATCAGTGAAATATTTACTGCCTTATCAACATAACAAGATAATTTCAATGCATTGCAAAGATAACATGTTTTACAAGTAAGAAAAGGAAGAATGAGATTAGAGGAGAAAGTCTGCTCATCAAAAGGGTTGTAGCATTGAGTGCAAAACGAAATAGTTCCTGCTTTACAATCATAAAAGAGAATCTCAGTCTTGCATTCCCTGGTCTCTCTTAAACCCTCTCGAGCCTCACCTTCTCTCAATATTTCATTCAAAATATTTATAGATTTACAATCATAAGTTTTTTCCAAAATTGATGGATTTAGGATTTCTAAATACGGTGATTAGCTTCTATTTTGTTGGAAATGAAATCCCTACACCAAATCTAAAATATGGTTACAAATAAGTGTCGAATACTGAAGCTGTTGTAGACCAATCTCCTTCTTTGTTGTCAACAAATCTGTCTTTGACTGCTACTTAGTTTCCATTTGTTCATTTTATGCCAATTGTGCCTTTAACTGTTGACAGGTGGTTAAAGCATGGAATTTGATCTCAAAAAGGTTTCTAATGCTGAAGATGCTCTACCACTTCTACTCAATATGTTGGCCTGAAATTTTGGATCTAGAGTCAATATGTTTTGGAAATATGGAAGTGATCAAACTGCTTGGCACCTTAACTACCATTTACTGTTGCCAGGTTCTTTGGAAATCAAGGATGTAATTGAATATTCTACCACATGTTCATGGAATATTTAACTACTGGCTAAAAATGCTCATCGAACCCTAGAGATAAAATTTGACTTGCTAATCCTTCTCTTGAAAACTTGGAACTAAAAGCTACATCACTTCCTAAAGAAATGGATCAGATCCTCTGCCACCAAAATACTCTTCCATCTGTAATTTTGCATCAAAAATCTGGATCTGCACTTGAATCCTGCTACTTGTGGATTCCATCGATAGATAATGAACATGACTGCTCTTAATGGATGGTGTCTTCCTCCTGTTGACCTGGCATTTTGCTTGACATATGAAATAGAATAAGGACAATCAAAGAACAAGATTATCATCAATCCAAAGAATATCAAAATCCCCTTTCTCTTAGGTAAATAATTTATGTTCTTCATTATTTCCATCTTTGGAGATTTCATAGGAGTTGGAAATATTATAACAGTAACCTCTGGCTACTTGGCGAATAGTCATATTCAACAAAAATGGAATAGAATGTAGAAATGGGACATTTAGTAAGAAAAAGTAAGAAATCTTCTGGACTTGCACTTAACCAATATCACAAAAATCCTTTCCTGCATTCTGAAGAAGCTACTGTCAAGAGAATACTCTTTAGAGATGACTGATCGAAAGAGGGAAAATATTTTCCTTGGCTTGTTCAGGTTTTAAGAGGGACTTCCCTCTGACGCACCCTGGCTAGAATATCTTCAATGGTTTCTGCACATCCAACCAGTCAATCTCTAATTTATGAATCTCAACTTCAAGTTTCGACCGATCTTCACGTTGTTGTTGCTCAATCCAAGATTTTTGTCACTTCTCTCCATAACATTGACACTAACAGTTCTTCACCTTGTGATCTGAAAAATGTTTTCAGTAGCAAGATGAAAATATGGAACGTGGAGACATTCTCTGTATAATATTGAAGTTTAACAACCCAACTATAACCAATGGAAATATCTCAATGATTCAATATCCTTCTTTACTAAGATCCTAAGCATGAAATTTTCCTTTTTCGGGTGTTGAAGAACCTCCAGACATGCGTCTTCTCTTTGTACTATCAGCTGACAAATTCTCGACACCTGTGTGTTATCTTTCTAACTCCTTGACAATTGCATACTCTTGACACATAAATTTTTTTAAATTTCTGAGTTTACTTCAGGGAATAATCCCACATCGAAGAGCGAGCTCTATTCCATTAGTTTGTAAAAATGCAAATGTTTACAATGTACTATCGATTAAATGAGCCTAAGGCTATCCTTGGATGCTTGGCGTTGGCACTTAGTGTTGGTTTATGTGTTGTTGATAACCTGTGGTTATATGTGAGGGTGCTAGCTCGTGGACTAGGAGCTTGGATCTTGGCCTTCGAGCCCCCAAAATTTTTGATAAAAAATACTTAAAAACCTGGATAAGCCTGAAAGTCGACTTTTCTCTTTAAAAGGCCAAAATCGTTTTATAAAGCCAAATGTATGGCTAATATAACCATTTTTTTTAAGATATATAATTTTTTGTCATAAAGAGCCCACTCTTTATAATTTTGCCCCAAAAAAGAAACTTTGCCAAAGTACTTTTACTTGATTTAATATGATGTTCAAGTAATTAGCTCAAAAAAAGTTTTCCTTTTTTCCCTTGAGTGATAACCTTATCACGATAACATGACATAAAATATTCTTAGCATAGCTTAATGGAACTTTGGTCATAGTGAGAAATTATATGAAAGTAACCAAACTGATGTTTTCCACCTACATCATGACTTGTTCTAGTCACTCAAGACCAAGAGCATATGATGGCGTTGCAAGAATAAAACTTTTCCAGTAGCATGCTTGTATCCGATAGATGTGATACTGGGACATAACACCAAATTAAAGATTATTTTCTCTTGTAGATCATATTACTAACACTGGCTCCCTCTGGGGATGATGCTCCCCCCGTGAGGCATCAAGAACAAGCAGACCACTGTGCCTTTTCCTCTGTGCATCCGTGCAACGCAACTTGCAAATTTTTTTCTCTGCAAACATTCACATTCTTCTGTGTTGTGCCTAGTCCATTGGGTTATGGATTCAGTCAATAGAATGTCAAATCAGGCCCAAATTTCTTCAACTTATTCAAACAAAATGTCAAAACCAAACTTTCTGCTGCAAACTAACAAACTGGAAAGAATCTCATACTTGATGGCGAGCTTATTCTTCTATCTATTCCTACTTCTAACTAGTAAAAGCTGGCTCATCATGTGACAACATGCTTCCAATGAAGCCATGATAACATCAAACCATTTACCAAAGATCTTTCAACGAAGATAGAAATCAAAGGAGAATTCATTATGTGTAACAAAATTTTAATTTGTAACACATAACTACAACCATCATCTGATTTAATTCCAAAAATAGCAAGGCTGAAATCTTCTGAGAAACATAACTCCATATAAATGGCTACCGGATCATAGAAATAAGTAGATTGATAACTTAAAATGGTTATCTCTGCTTGCTGCTCGATACTGCCATATACTGGTTCCAACTGTTCATGACTAATGTGCAGTTTGTTTTCATAAATCTGTTGCTCAGCTTCTGTCACCATAAAGATAATAGGTTGTTGATAACCTTCATCAATACTATTATGTTTATCAGATTTATCAACAACAATATGCTGAGGAAATACTTGTTCCTTATACTCATCATAAACGAGAACTTTTTCATTCAAATAAAAAACATCATGTGCATCAGAGATAAGATCAAATGTGTCTACAACTATGCAATCTTTGTCCTTGTCATCAATTGAATCTTGATGATCTTCCTCAAAAACATAATTTTCATCCTTACCATTAGGAGAAAAAATTTCTTTCTGCTGAATATGCTTCTCAAATACATCACAACATTTTTCAAAAAGATTTTCAGCTGAAAATTTTTCTTTACAAAATATATTGAAAGCATTATGAAAACTTGCCAACGAGTTAATACTTGAAGTTGGAAGAGATTTGCACTAGTCGAGGGCTGCTCCCTTCAACGAGTATCTAAAGAGCTTGATCTTGAAAACCTCATGCACAATCCTACGTTGATGAATAAACTCGTGAAAATCCAGCAGATGCTCGGCCGAAACCTCCCAATATTTGCCTTTAAATGTAGGAAGGATACCTTCCCATTCATCTCTGCTAAGCATTGGGTTTGGAAAACCAAATACATCTGAAAAATCACAAAAGGAAAACCTTTGAGCCAAACAGTCTTCCATACTTGGATCCCCAGTGGAGTCACCTATTGATCTTTAAACAGTGGAGTCGCCATGGTGAAAGGTCTACAGTCGAACATATGTCCTCTTCATGTTCACCATCAAGAAGCAGATCTGATCATTGTCGTTCTCCCATGGATGATTTCTTCTCTACTTCATCCCCGACAATGGCCACAAAAGGAAAACCTTTGAGCCAAACAGTCTTCCATACTTGGATCCCCAGTGGAGTCACCTATTGATATTTAAACAGTGGAGTCGCCATGGTGAAAGGTCTACAGTCGAACATATGTCCTCTTCATGTTCACCATCAAGAAGCAGATCTGATCATTGTCGTTCTCCCATGGATGATTTCTTCTCTACTTCATCCCCGACAATGGCATTAAAATATGTTAGTCCATAAAGTTGCACTTAACTGCTAAGGGCAAGCTAGGGCATCATCAAATTATTGCAATTGTTTTTATGGATAAATGTATATTGGTTTTTCTTGAAAAGGTTGGAGGTTTCAACAGTAAATGAAGAAAGAGAATATCAATCTCTGATTGTAATTAAGTGTTGATCACAATTACTTAGTCAATGGTAGTCAATTTAATAAAGAAGATAAAACCATAAGAAGAAAGAAACATGCAAGTGTCCAATCTGTTCACTCACATAGGAAGATTCCTGATCTTAAATGTCATTTAGAATCAGAGAATAAGGTACTTAAAAACAAGTCTTGGAATGGGAAAGAAATCAGTGAAATCTTCACTTCCTTATCAACATAACAAGATAATTTCAATGCATTGCAAAGATAACATGTTTTACAAGTAAGAAAAGGAAGAATGAGATTAGAGGAGAAAGTTTGCTCATCAAAAGGGTTGTAGCATTGAGTGCAAAATGAAATAGTTCCTGCTTTACAATCATAAAAGAGAATCTCAGTCCTGCATTCCCTAGTCTCTCTTAATCCCTCTCGGGCCTCCCCTTCTCTCAATCTTTCATTCAAAAGATTTATAGATTTACAATCATAATTTTTTTCCAAAATTGATGGATTTAGGATTTCTAAATATAGATATTAGCTTCTATTTTGTTGGAAATGAAATCCCTACACCAAATATAAAATATGGTTACAAATAGGTGTCAAACACTGAATTTGTTGTAGACCAATATCCTTCTTTGTTGTCAACAAATCTGCCTTTGACTACTACTTAGTTGCCAGTTGTTCATTTTCTGCCAATTGTTCCTTTAACTGTTGTCAGGTGGTTAAAACATGGAATTTGATCTCAAAAAGGTTTCTAATGATGAAGATGCACTGCCACTTCTACTTGATATGTTGGCCTGAAATTTTGGATATAGAGTCAATATGCTCTGGAAATATGGAAGTGATAAAACTTCTTGGCACCTCAACTACCATTTACTGTTGCCAGGTGCTTTGGAAATCAGGGATGTAATTGAATATTCTGCCACATGTTCATGGAATATTTAACTACTGCCTAAAAATGCTCATCGAACCTTGGAGATAAAATTTGACTTTCTAATTCTTCTCCTGAAAACTTGGAACTAAAAGATACATCATTGCCTAAAGAAATGGATTAGATCCTCTGCCACCAAAATACTCTACCATCTGTAATATTACATCAAAAATCTGGATCTGCACTTGAATCCTGCTACTTGCAGATACCATCGATAGATAATGAACATGACTTCTCTTAATGGATGGTGTTTTCCTCTTGTTGACCTGGAATTTTGCTCGACATGCAATCTAGGGCATCATCAAATTATTGCAATGGTTTTTATAAATGTACATTGGTTTTTCTTGAAAAGGTTGGAGGTTTTAACAGTAAATGAAGAAAGAGAATATCAATCTCTGATTGTAATTAAGTGCTGGTCACACTTACTTAGTCAATGGTAGTCAATTTAATAAAGAAGATAAAACCATAAAAAGAAATAAATATGCAAGTGTCCAATCTGTTCACTCACATAAGAAGATTCTTGATCCTAAATGTCATTCAGAATCAGAGAATAAGGTACTTAAAAAACAAGTCTTGGAATGGGAAAGAAATCAGTGAAATATTCACTGCCTTATCAACATAACAATATAATTTCAATGCATTGCAAATATAACATGTTTTACAAGTAAGAAAAGGAAGAATGAGATTAGAGGAGAAAGTCTGCTCATCAAAAGGGTTGTAGCATTGAGTGCAAAATGAAATAGTTCCTTCTTTACAATCATAAAAGAGAATCTCAATCCTACATTCCACAGTCTCTCTTAAACCCTCTCAGGCCTCCCCTTCTCTCAATATTTCATTCAAAAGATTTATAGATTTACAATCATAAGTTTTTTCCAAAATTGATGGATTTAGGATTTCTAAATACAAAGATTAGCTTCTATTTTGATGGAAATGAAATCCCTACACCAAATCTAAAATATGGTTACAAATAGGTGTCGGATACTGAATCTATTGTAGACCAATCTCCTTCTTTGTTGTCAACAAATCTTCCTTTGACTTCTACTTAGTTTCCATTTGTTCATTTTCTCTTAATTGTGCCTTTAACTATTGACATGTGTTTAAAGCATGGAATTTGATCTCAAAAAGGTTTCTAATGCTGAAGATGCTCTACCACTTCTACTTGATATGTTGGCCTGAAATTTTGGATCTAGAGTCAATATGCTTTGGAAATATGGAAGTGATAAAACTACTTGGCACTTCAACTACCATTTACTGTTGCCAGGTGCTTTGGAAATCATGTATGTAATTGAATATTCTGCCACATGTTCATGGAATATTTAACTACTACCTAAAAATGATCATCAAACCTTGGATATAAAATTTGACTTGCTAATCCTTCTTCTGAAAACTTGGAACTAAAAGATACATCACTGCCTAAAGAAATGGATCAGATCCTCTGCCACCAAAATACTTTGCCATCTATAATTTTGCATCAAAAATATGGATCTGCACTTGAATCTTGCTACTTGTGGATACCATTTATAGATAATGAACATGATTGCTCTTAATGGATGGTGTTTTCCTCCTGTTGACCTGGCATTTTGCTCGACATATGCTATCAAATAAGGACAATCAAAGAACAAGATTATCAACAATCCAAATAATATCAAAATCCCCTTTCATTAGGTAAATAATTCACGTTCTTCATTATCGCCATCTCTGGAGATTTCATAGGAGTTGAGGATGTTATAACATTAACCTCTGGCTACTTGGAGAATAGTCATCTTCAAAAAAAATGGAATAGAATGAAAAAATGGGACATTTAGTAAGAGAAAGTAAGAAATCTTCTGGACCTAAACTTAAACAATATCACAAAAATCCTTTCCTGCATTCTGAAGTAGCTACTGTCAAGAGAATACTCTTTAGAGATGACCGATCAAAAGAGGGAAAATATGTGCCTTGGCTCTTTCACGTTTTAAGAGTGACTTCCCTCTAACGCACCTTGGCTAGAATATCTTCAATGGTTTCTCCACATCCAACCAATCAATATCTAATTTATGAAGCTCAACTTCAAGTTTCGACCAATCTTCATGTTGTTGTTTCTTAATCCAAGCTTTTTGTCACTGCTCTCAATAACACTTACACTAATAGTTCTTCACCTTGTGATCTGACGAATGTTTTCAGTAGCAAGATGAAAAGATGGAACGTGGAGACATTCTCTGTATAATATTGAAGTTTAACAACCCAACTATAACCAATGGAAATATCTCAACGATTGAATATCCTTCTTTACCAAGATCCTGAGTGTGACATTTTCCTTTTTCGGGTATTGAATAACCTCCAGACATGCGTCTTCTCTTTGTACTGTCAGTTGGAAAATTCTCGACACCTGTGTGTTATCTTTATAACTCCTTGACACTTGTAGACTGTTGACACATAACAGTTTTTAAATTTCTGAGTTTACTTCTGGGAATAATCCCACATCGAAGAGCGAACTCTATTCCATTAGTTTGTAAAAATGCAAATGTTTACAATGTACGATTGATGAAATGAGCCTAAGGCTATCCTTGGATGCTTGGCGTTGGCGCTTAGTGTTGGTTTATGTGTTGTTGATAACCTATGGTTATATGTGAGGGTGCTATCTCGTGGACTAGGATCTTGGAGCTTGGCTTTCGAGCCCCCAAAATTTTTGATAAAAAATACTTAAAAACCTGCATAAGCCTGAAAGCCGACTTTGCTCTTTAAAAGGCCAAAAGTGATTTATAAAGTCAAAGGTATGGCTAATATAACCAAATTTTTTAAGATATATAATTTTTTGTCATAAAGAGCCCACTCTTTATAATTTTGCCCCAAAAAAGAAACTTTTCCAAAGTACTTTTACTTGATTTAATATGATGTGCAAGTAATTAGCTCAAAACAAGTTTTCCTTTTTTCCCTTGAGTGATGACCTTATCATGATAACATGACATAAAATATTCTTAGCATAGCTTAATGGAACTTTGGTCATAATGATAAATTATATTAAAGTAACCAAACTGATGTTTTCCACCTACATCATGACTTGTTCTAGTCACTCAGGACCAAGAGCATATGATGGCGCTACAAGAATAACACTTTTCTAGTGGCATGCCTGTATCCGACAGATGTGCTACTGGGACATAGCACCAAATTAAATATTATTTTATCTTGTAGATCATAGTACTAACAATTAGGACCTCCAGGACACATAAGCAATGCTCAATCCCAGGATTCATCCAATTGATTTTGACCATTTAAGGTCTCAGGGATGGCGATTGTTCTGAGGAACAAGGAGGTTTCTACATCCCACTAACACAATCAAGTCCAAAAACCAACTAGATATATCAATAACACCAACTATAATCAATGACGCAATAGTGTTCTAATAACCAATCACACATCACATAAATTCCATGGCGTAAGAGAAATCAACTACTAATCAATCATGTAATGACTTCATTCCATGGTGCGTGATAAATCTAATAACTTAGTTCATCACACGGAAACATAACTCAAGGTGCGAAAGAGTACTCATCAGTTTTATTCCAAGGTTCAAAAGAGATCTAATCACATAATCAATCATACATTGCCTTTATTACAAGGCTCAAGAGTAATCATTAATTTTATTCATGAATAAATAAATCTAATCATATGACCCATCACACATCATTCATCCCAATTCATGGTGCATGAAATCTAATTACTCAAACATTTACACATCCAGTTTTATTCATTGGCACAAGAATCCAATTAGTTAATCAATCATCATGACTCTCAAGAGCCTACTCTAACAAGTAAGTAAGTTGAGAATAACAACATTAATCATTGAACATATTGTACCTCAAATTAAGCAATAAATATTAATAAGTTTCGAACCGTCATAGTCTAGTGCTTTGAATCGATAACCAAGGGCATATCAGGATGATTAATAACTACCAAGTCTATCCATTAAATAATTGAAGGAGAATCAATCCATAATTTAGAATTTATTTAATTTTTCAGGCACTAACCTTCATGTCCACACATAGGGATTATTGAAGAATAAGTTTCTTTAATGATAAAATGAGGAACTTAAGTTGGCTCATCAATTCCCTTAGAAGAATTAAGGAGGCCCAAAATGATATACGCAAGAAGGATTTAAAAAAACTCGTCGATATATAAATCACCATTCAACGATGAAATGAAACTCATCACAGGATAAAATCATGAAGATGGGTAACACTTTTGTGAGAATCGGGTCTCCAAAATACCTAGCGGAAATTTTTCGGCTGAAAGATAGGACTTTTCGATCGAAAGATAGGATTTTTCGGTCGAAAGTTCACACTTCAAATTGAATGACTCTCTGACGAGGTCCTCGACAATCGTGTACAATATTTTTTGGATTAATTTTTTTCCTGCAGTAAGCATATTTCGGCTGAAAGGTTTATTTTTAACGAATTCCGTTAAATATGCTTTTCGACCGAAAGAATATTTTGGCCGAAAACCTGCAAATGGGACTGTTTGAAGGAAACTGTGAATTCTCTACAGCTTACTTGAACTTTGGAGGTAGCAGACTCATGCAAATACTCAGAATTTAGTTTCAGAATTGATACCAACATTTGTAAAATTGAATATACTTTCATTGGATATAATTAGTTTTCATTTTCATTGTTTTTATCTAATTTTATTTAATTTTATAAAAAAATCACTGCATAATATTTTTTAGGTGACATTATGATTTAGTGAAATGAAAAATCTATATCTCTAAAAATACATAGTGGAAAATTATGGAAAATTTATATTCAAAATCCTTAAATTGTTCTCTTCAAAAGGGTATTTTTAGATTTTAATTTTAAGTAAAAATTAAGATATATACATGGTGGGGGAAAAAATGTGTTTAAAATATGCAACTTTTTTAGATTGGTCAACTTCAAAAATTTCTAGAAATTATAATATTCATCTGTTAGATTTAAAACTATAGTCATCCTAAAACATAGTCTCTGTAGATTGTTGCAGTATATTTCGTTTGTCAAAAACAAAAGTTTAATAATGGATGCATTGTGGGGGGGAAACATAACTCATTATATTTCCCTTCATTTTTAAGGAACATACTTTCAAACAATTGTCAAATTGACATATCAAATCTGAATAAAAAAAAATTGAAAAATAGTGAGTAGAATGCTAACAAAATTCTTCACAAGTTTTGTTTTTACTGTAAAGTGAAATTATAAATAAAAAAAATACTTTATTTACCGGAAGTTGAAGAACCTGTTAAAATATATATATTTTTCTCATAAAACAAGCAAAAGTGTGACCCATCTTCATGATATTCTCACACTTACAACCACATTTCATTGTACATCAATTGACTATCATATTTGAAAGTTGCCCAATGTATGGGCATAACAATGGGTTTCTTCTATGACTCACTGATGAATAAAATTATTGTTGATACTTCCATTGATTAAGACAATCAATTTTCTAGACCTAATATAGCCAACCAACTTCAAGGTTTGCAGATATGAAATTCTTGGTAAAACATGGATAAAATATTGGGTTACTCACAAGGAGGCTCCATAGTAAGTATTCCATCCCATGGAATCTTGAGAAACTAAAGTTTTTTCATGCCATCTTCTAAAATTTCCTCATACATTCACAAGGAGGACATATCTATGAAAAATAATTTATATTCCTTACATTTATGCACTTTGAATTTTTTTCATCATTGTTATCACTGAAATTTCATCCGCAAATGGTTACAGGAATCCAGTATCTTCAAATAGCTGTTAGTTCACCCATGGACCAAAATTACCAAAAAAACATTTCCAAAAGGTCCAAAACTATACAACTAGTTATAAAATCAGGATGCGCTATGACTATATAGGGCGCGCGCGCACATGCGCCATCAAGAAACTCAGGAAAAGTGCACATGTGCACGATGCGCGACTGTGGACGATAAAGCCGTACACACCTGAGAAAGATGCATTTATGATGTTGGTCGACCTCCCACCCACTTCTGGTTCAGCTTCCAAGTTGATTTGACATCCAAATCTCGACTGGATCCGGATGGGTGGTTGGTCAAAGACCTAAAGGTGCCCTAAACAACCCCTTTTCACACTAAAAACTGGTTTCACAATACCTCAAAGTGGTGCTATAAAACAAGGCCATGGGTGCACTACATCTTCAAGGAATTTATTTATAAGGTTATGCTACTACTATTCTCTTGGGGAAACCTCTTTTCTCATCAAGAGAATACTAGCACCATTCCATTTGGGCAATCCACATCACCTTTTGAGTGGGTTAGCTTGGGATTCTTTCACCATTTCTTTCAAGTTTTCAAGTTGTAAGAAGAGCTCAATCTTGGGGGTCCAAGAGCCCTCCCTTGGAGGAAGAAGGGACCCAAAGTCCCCTTTCTCTTTGGTGTTTTCTTTTCACTAATACAATCCTTTCCATTGGAGACATGAGTCTTGTTTGTTTCTTGTTCTTATGTCCTTATGCACAATAGTTTAATTGTTTTTTTTTCTTTCCTAGTTTAATTCTTAGCTTAGTCTTTTATGTTTATTCTTCTAACCCTTTCCTTTACAGTTGTCTTGCTTAGCTAACCCAACTAAGCTTGTAAGAACCTCTGTTTTGCTCATTTAGGTGACAAAAGAGGCGCAACAGATTAACGACTCCACTGGGGAAAGGTATCAATTTCCTACCCCATTTGGGTTATTTTAGCTCTTCTTTTTACTTATTTAACCTGCAGGTACCATAACCGGCCCAAGCCGACTTGCAAAACATCAAATTAAAATCTGAGTTGAGAGAATTCCATCTGGAATTTTCTTCACGGCCATGTGACAGTTGTGTGCGGGTTTATTGGCCCATAGTCGTGCATCATGTGCACGTGCACCAAAATCACTGCATTACTCAGCGCCTTCTGCGCACCTACTCTCAAAATTATTTTCCAGTTTGGCATTGGTGCTCAGAGCGCCTCTGTCTAGTCTGAAACCCACACAACTGTGCAAAAAAACACACATTGTAAGCTTTTTTATGATCTGTTGAAGGCCCATAGCCTTCTTAAAGATGATTCCATGCATGTTGTAATCTGCACCACACTTACATTCCCTCTCATATAAAGGGATTAGTCAAAAAACATAGGCACTTAGGGGTTAAAAATCAATATTTTTTCTCTTTTTTCTTTATATTTCGCCACATGGATGGCTTGCTTTGACTAAAACTTGGAATCATTCTACATCACATATAAAACTTGCACTGGGACTAGAAATTGAATATCAAACGTTGAGTATGCTCTTCTCTCGTGCTCCAAAGCGATCTTGAGAATCAGAAAGAGGTTGAAAGACAATTTCATCTCCCTTAAAAAGATAAAATCTTTAGGAGAGGACAATATCCCCCTTGGGACTCCTCTTAGTTTACTTTTTAAACACATCTCAAGATTGTAACGGGCCCATACATGCCCATGCTACAACGATAGGATAGTGTTGAAATTTACTTTCTTAGATTAAATCACTAGGGAAGTTTAAAGGTTTTGTAACGGGCCCATACATGCCCACATGATAACAATCTAGGATAGTTTCAAAGCTTTCTTAGATTAAATCACATTAGGGAGTTAAAGGAATAGTAAAGGACCCACATGTCCACATGCTATCTTCCTAGGGACTTTTGAATTCCGCAAGGTGGTACCAACTGACATTTAGTTAAATAGGTAATCAAAGACTTGTAAGGACCAAGCGAAGTCCACATGCAACAAGGTGACACCTATTTCATTAAAAATTGGCACACTTTCACTCATTCACACACAAAAGTCACTTCTCACTCACATAGTTTTCATCTCGAAATGTGGAGGTTGAAGTAAGTTTCCTCCAAAAGGATTCCAAAACACCCCACCCTTTTCTTGACGAAACTATTGACTCACACTTAATTTCAACGAGATTGACTCACACCCCCAATCTCTCAAACAACCACATCTAAATTTTTTCTAAAAACTCACTAAGTTTTCCTTCACAGGAGGAGCCAAAAGAAATCTTTTAGTCTAGGTAGGATTTCAGGGATAGGCATCCAAATAACTCCCCGTTATTTGGTTTTCACATTTTCAAAACAATAGAAGTTGTCAAATAGGGAACTTTAAATCCTCCAAGTCAAGTGTTCCTAACACCATAAGACAGAGAGATACTCGTGAAAGGTTGAAGGCCAAGGTCCGGTTGTTCTGTGCGTCCCCCCTTGAGGCACCCACCTCTTGGATGGGATCCAGCCCGTGACCCATTTCTTAGGCCAAAAATCTAAATGTCGCACTTTGACCGAGGTACCTAGTGACCAAATTTTAGGACATCTACCCAGGTGGAAATTGTGGGATGCAATTGCACCTTGATCGTATTTTGTGTGGCTATTGGGAAATATCGCTAGTTCTTTCGGGATATGCCCCCTCTACCCCTGATTATAACTAATTGCTTCATCCTTCACTAGTTTCTCTTCCGGTGGCTTCAGACCCCACTGTCAAGTGCTATTGGAAGGTTGAGTGCTATTTTGAGAGGAAGGACATTATGTCTTTTAGGACATGAGCATTTTTTTTCTTTATTCCCCCATGTGGACAAAATCCACCTATCCACATATATGCTTCTTTATCAAAACACTTTATGTATGATGCCCTTTTGATTACATTTTGATTTGGATATATATTGTGTAAAGTTCAAAAAAAAGAAATTGCAGCAAAGGCTCTTGTTTATTTATTGCTCTCACTACCATTCTCACACATTCACTCAGCTAGTTGGACATCATAGGGGACCCACAAAACCCCCGTCATTCCAGACGCTTGCTAAATCTCCCTCCTATTCTAGGGGGAGTTCCTAGTCTTTCCAACTCATCGGCTCCACCTTCTCACACTCCTGTGAGTGCCACTGTCTTGGGATCATCTTTGATTGGTTCCACCTTACTTGGGTCCAATTCCAAAGGTCCACCTTCCACTTGCTCTCCTTTACACGGAAGCGGGGAGCCAACTTCCTCTCAAGGGGAAGTACAAACCCACCTAGTCCCCTCCAAGGGTCAGGTACTCAGAACACTCACACTATGGCCAGAACTAATCCTATGCCATCAACCCATATTCCATATTTAGCTTCCCTCAACATACCGTATTTGACTAAACTCACCAATGATCCCATATTGCACAACCCCACGTGGCCTGCAATGCCTACCAAACTCCCTTCAGACATCCCCAAGTTTGAAGGAAGAGCAGGAGATGATCCTTCCAACCATATCATGACATTTCACTTATGGTGTTCTTCGAACAACATCATGGAATATTCCATCTGATTGAGGTTATTTCAATGTACATTCACTGGCCCATCCACCAAATGGTATGTCGAAGAAAAATCTAGGTCCCACGTGACTTTTGAATCCGTGGCCAAAGCATTTTTGACCTTCTTTCAATTATCCATTCATCATGACAATGGCCTTGAACTACTCTTAGATTTCAAACAAACCACCTCTACACATATTTCCAACCACATCCATGAATGGCGTCGACAACGTAGCCTCTGCAAAGCTAACTCTACCCCCCAACAGTGTCTCAATTGGTTCCTCAAATCACTTGTTTCCCTCCTTGCCAAAGATGTGGCCGCCACCTTCCCCTAGACTGAGGAAGAAGCCATTAGCAAGACCCAACAGTTCGAACTTATCTACGCCCAGTTCGGATACCTATACACGGTACTCCCAGACGCCCCAAGACTCGTACCATTTGCCCAAGACAAACCTGGGATGTCTCACTCAGCAGACAGATTGATTGGTAACACTACACACCATAACCCACCGCCTCCACAACCACCCATGTGTGGCACACGTCAATATCCGCCAGCATATGGAGGAATCCCTTATTATCCTCCTCCCCCCTTATAAAATACCATACCCGGTTGCCCTGCCTCCACCCATAAGTGGACCCCCACCGGCACCCCTAAACCACCCACCTATCCAACCAAGTTTCAGTACTCCCTCTTCCTCGGCCTATACCCTAAGCACTAGTGAAAGTGCCACACCCTCCTATGTACCTTATGGAGAATCGCCTCAACATAATCCATACTTTCCATTTTCTGGCCCCCCACAGCCTATGGCTCCACCACAAGGACCACCACATGCTGGGGTTAATTTTGTTCAACCCTCTCCCATTCAGAAATATCAAAATTTTGAATAGCTGAACACGAAAAATCCACCCCATCAATCGAACAATACTAGAAAGAAAGGAAAAAATCGGAACAATAATAATCCGGGACCAGGAGGAAATCAGAACCAACCCCAGCAGAACCAGTCTGCCGGGGGCAACCAAAACCAGGGGAATCAAAACCCCCAAGGGAGAAACAACAACAAACATCAAGGAAGGAACAACAAAAATGTTAGGACCACCTTCTCTTGTTCCCTTTACGGTGAGTTTGGTCACTATACTCACCATTGCCCCCAAATCGTTGACTTTAAGAAGATGAAAGATTATGTGAATGGACCACGTCGCTCAACACCACCTGCACCTCAGCAAGCCCCACAACCACATGTGCAACAACCCCCCCTAGTTGTACTACAAAATCCCATCCCACACCAAGGGGTGATAAATACCCAACGAGACATGCAGCCTACCCCACCACAATTGGGATAGTATCCCAATACGGGCACCTCTACCGATCGCACTATCCTCCTTACCAGTGAGGAAGAAGTCCTTCTGCAAACACATAGTCGTCAGTATAGCACACCCTCTGAATCTTCTCCCACCACCTCGGAAGCAAATCTAGTCACAACCAGACCCCCTCTCATAATTTCTTGCCCTAATACTCAACCCCCCCTTCGTATTCCTCGCATCCCATTGCGCAGAAATGTCCACAATCCTAAAGATAGGGTAGCTCATAATTACAGTTTGGTCGATGACTTGGCACAATCTCCTGCTACCATGTCAGTCTTAGAAGTCCTTCAAACTTGTCCCACCCAACAGAAGTCCTTACTTTCTGCCCTGGGAGCAGTCGACCCTGCCGATACCCGACTCATCACATTTGACCTCGACAGCGGAGAACCTCGCCTCCTCACTCTTATTGCTTTTCAAATTCCTCTCAAAATTCAGAACATTACAGTTCACCAATGCATCATTGATGAAGGCACATCCACATGTATCATGTCCAAATCCGTATGGCAGAAACTTGGTTCCCCCAAACTCATACCATATGTCATTACCTTAAGAGCCTATAATGGCAGACCCTCATCCCCCGAAGGACTCTTCCAAAATGTCCCCATTGAGCTCGGGGGCAAAACCGTTTTGATTGACATTGAGGTTATCGATGCCTCGCTCGACTACAATATCTTGTTTGGTCGTAGTTACATGTATGCTATGAAGGGTGTTGCCTCTTCTATGTTCCGAACCATGATGTTTCCCCATAATGGAAATATCATTACCATCGATCAAGTATCACATTACGAGCCTAACCCTTCATCCAACAACGATAACATCCTACCTTTTATCCACACTAATCCCGATGCCTATCTAGTCATTGAGATGGGCACCAGAATCTTCAAAGACCCATCCTTGCTAGGGACATACCAGGGAGCACCACCGCTCCTCCATCCCTCAGCACAAGTATGTGTCGTATCCTCCAACAGAATGACAACTGAAACTAACCTCCCTCACACCGAGGCCGCTTTCATCCTTGACATCCCACTAGTCACAAAACTTCTTCCTCAGGAATCCCCTGGAACTAATTCATCTCGACCTGTTCCTAATCTTCCCTAGGGCCAGATCCCGGTTTGGGAAATACTCCCCCAAGCCATTACCCAAATCCCTTTCTCTTACCCCCCACAAGGTGTACAAGATTTCCAGGTCACTGTAATGCATACCCTTCCTAATATGGTGCTGGCAATCCTAGTTTGGTATTTACATCCACCTGAGATGGTTCCTCAACCATCCCTCCCTCCCCAAACAGAAGGAATCCTGATGTAGATTCCCATACTCACTCCCACCATACCCCCTACAACCCCACCCACTAACCCCCCTGCTACAGATGGGGGTAGGCGAAAGAAGAAGGAGCCCACAACTCCACTTCCCCCATGCGTCCAACCTCCTTGCACACTATGCAATAAAGACAGACACCCCACCAACAAATGCCCATCTCTTCTCGAGTTACCTAATCTCATCTAACTCCCTCAAGCACCACCACCACTCGCCGCTTCCTCCAGTATTGCCGCTATCTCACATAACACAAGTAACAAAGGACTGCGAACCAAATTCACATGCACCATCTATTCAGAATATGGCCATTACACACACCATTGTCCAACGTTACCTCAATTCCGACAGACACTAACAACTGTACGCCAGAGCTTTCAGCAAACACCCACCCCAACTCCTGTCACCGACATCCATTATGTCACAACCTCAGTCAACGAACGCATGAGATGTCCTTGCTCTCTATGCGAATCACTTGATCATTTCACATATCAATGTCCTATGATCATTAAATACAGGCATCATCAACTGACCCCTATTCAAAATTATACCTTCCCGACAGACCCGATAAATACCCTTACCCCATCAATTGATATGATTCATATCTTCCCACCAGAACCTGAGGCACTCCCTTCTCCCCCATGGTTCCTAGATGATTTATATGAGGAGTTACCCCTAAATCCCCCCAATTCTTCAATTCATTTCCCCACGAACATTCTACACCCAACTACCATTTTTAACCCACAATATATGGATATTTGGTTTATGTCGAGCGAACCATCGCAATCCCCCTCCATCAATCCCCCTACATCTTTATCAAAAGGAGACAATGCCACAGTGACAGTCACCGAGGTCACTCCTCTGGATCCCCTATATTCATGCTAGTTTCATTGTGATGAATATATCCTCGAGGAGTTAACTACCCCTGATTTCCCATGGGATGTGCTCCACCACAGAGCGCTCTTTCTTTCATAGGAAGCCTTCACGCCTCCTAACCAACACCCCATATACGCAGTCGAAACCAAAGGTTTTATCCCATCAGGGCATATAGATTGGTTCAATAACCCTATCCCTGCCCCCCATGCTTTCGAGGAAGGCAATATGGCCAATATATCCCCAACCATCAAAATAGATATTTCCATCAAATCTGGAATTATCAAGGAAATCACCATTGGCGCTGCATGTTCTCCAGAAGAACTCACTGCCTGCAAAGCCGTCTTTCAGGAATACCGGGACATTTTCGCCTGGTCATACACAGAGATGCCTGGACTTGATCCCTCTATTGTCGAACATCACATAGACAACTGGCCTGATATCACACCTGTCCACCAAAAACAAGGACCGCGACACCCATCCAAAGAAGCGGCAATCAAAGATGAGATTGACAAACTATGCGCTGTAGGGTTCATTTACCCCATAGCCTATACATCATGGGTCTTCAACCCTGTCCCTGTTAACAAAAAATAGGGCACTATCTGTGTCTGTACGGACTTCTGCGACCTCAATCACGCCTGTCCCAAAGACAACTTTCCAACACCCTTCATTGACCAAATAATCGATGATTACGCAAGTCACAAGGCTTTGTCCTTCATGGATGATTTCTTTAGTTACAACCAAATCCAAATTCACCCCACTGATCAGTACAAAACTGCATTCACGACCCCTTGGGGCACCTTTGCGTATCGTGTCATGCCATTCGGCCTCAAGAATGCCGGAGCCACTTTCCAATGGGCTATGACATATGTTTTTCATGATCTGGCTCATATCATCCTCACATACTTAGACGACCTCACCGTTCGATCTAAGAAACACACTCAGCATCTCGATGATCTACGAATCATCTTCCACAGGTGTCGTTAGTACAATATCCGCTTGAACCCCCTCAAGTGCGTATTCTGCATCACTGCTGGGTGCCTTCTTGGGTTCATAGTTTCCCAATGTGGCATTATTGTGGACTCCCTCAAAGTCCAAGCCATCATAGAATTTCCACCCCCATGGAATCTACGCCAACTACAGAGCCTTCAAGGCAAAGCCAATTTTTTACAACGCTTTGTCCTAGATTACGCTATCCACGCACATGGCTTCCTTTGCTTACTTCATCATGACATCCCATTTCAATGGGATAAACATGCCCAAACCTCTTTTGACAATCTCAAAGTGACTCTCTCCAATGCCCTGTTTATTAGTCCACCTGACTATAACTGTGATTATCTCCTCTACATATCAGCCTCAGCTGTTTCAGTAGCAGGAGTGCTCGTTCAAATAGGGGATGACGCCCATGAGCATGTGATTTACTACATTAGTAAAAACCTTTCAGGAACACCCTTTAAGTACAATCATGAAGAAAAGATAGCCCTCACAGTCCAGAAATTGCACCATTACATTCTGCTTCAAACTACCAAAGTCATCGCAGATTCCAACCCCATGCAATACTTGCTCAGTCGTCGACAAATTAACGGTAAATTCGCTTGATGGACCGTCATCCTTCAGGAATACGATCTCAAATTTTCAACACCCAAGAGCAAGAAAGATCTCATCCTCGCCGAGCTTATCACAACTTTTCCTTCTGACACTACCAGTCCACCGGTCAATACTAACCTCCCTGATGAACATCTTTTTTTTATCCCCTCAGATGACCCTTGGTATGGCGATCTTCTTGTCTATCTCCGAACACAAAAATTCGGAAACCACCTCTCCAGAGATGATCGGTGACGTATTCGTCACCAGGAACCTCGCTACCTGCTCATTGGGGACATCTTATATCGGCGAGGAGTCGACACCATACTCCATCGATGCTTAACCATTGATGAGGCCAACAGAGTCTTGAACGACTGCCACAATGGCGCTTGCGGAGGCCATCTCTCAGGGCTGTGCATTGCTCAGAAAATCATCCGCGCAGGTTACTTTTGGCCTACATTATTTCACAACTGCATCCATGCCGTGAAATGATGTGATAAATGCCAGCTTTACGCCAACAAAGCACACACACCACCTGCTCTTCTACACCTAGTCATCACCGCTGGTCCCTTTTGTAAATGGGGCATCAACTTCATGACTTGTAACCCTACATCCAACAACAAACACAAATACATAGTCATTGTAGTTTATTACTTTACCAAGTGGGTTGAAGCCATGCCTACCTTCAACAACACCGCTGACACATCAGCGCATTTTTTCTTTAACCACGTCATATCCCGCTTTGGAGTACCACTCCAACTAGTCTTTAATCATAGGAAACATTTCGAGAATGAGATTTTCATGGAACTCTCATCCCGGTTAGGCTTCTCCCACGAGTTTGCCTCACCATACTAACCTCAATCCAACAGATAGGTAGAAGCAATTAACAAGGTCTTAAAAACCATGTTGCAACACATGGTTAACAAACATAAAACCAATTGGCATCATATGTTATTTTCCACGCTCTGGGCTTATCACACAACAGTCAACACTGCCACTGGTTTCACACCTTTTCATCTAGTCCATGGGGTTGAGGCCACTCTTCCCATCGAGTGTGAAATTCCCACCTTACACACCACTATTGAGCTATTACCCGACACTGCCCCAATAGAGTAGCATTTTCTGAACTTAGAATCCTTGGATGAAGATTGTCGATCTTCGTTACAGAACAATGCAGCAGTCAAAAAATGATCAAAGGCCACCTTTGATTGCCATGTCAACCTTCGTTCATTTAACAAAGGAGACCTCATCCTCGCTTACGATATCGCTCGCGATACCCTTGGCCATGGAAAATTTGAGTCCCTATGGCATGGACCGTACATCATCCAACATTGCCTCACTAAAGGTGCATACATCTTGGCCTCCCCCGAAGGCCATCCTCTCAAGGAACCCATCAACGGGTTGTACTTAAAGAAATTTTACGCTTGAGCATAGCTATGCTACACTAGGCTTTTTATTTTTTGTACGTCTTTTGTAGAGTTTTTAGTCTTCTTTTATCCATACCTCCCATCTAATATATCACTCATGTTATTGACAAATTCCACCTCCATCGGCCTACCACATCAGTTACACCGACAGAGCTAGCCACTGGACACATAATCTTGCTTCGGTTGCTTGGGCCCTCTATTCGCTTTCACATGACCTGCTCCACACCAGCGGCATATGTTTAGGCTCAACCACCAACAATCAAGTAGAGTACACCGCCATCATTGGTATCCTTGTTGAGGCCAATTATCGCCATATTCATCACCTGAGCATCTTATTAGATTCCCAACTTGTTGTCCTCCAGCTCAACAATGTATACCGTGTCCTTGATCCTTGCCTCTTTCGCAAATACCTACAGGTTAGACTTTTATCTCGACATTTTGATTCCATCACATTTAAACATATCCCAAGACAATTCAATCAAATAGCAGATAACATGGATAACATTATACTAGATTGGCATATATCACATCAATACATCTTCACATACACATAAACCATCAGAAGTCTGTCACATCCTTGTTGAGGCCAATTATCGCCATATTCATCACCTGAGCATCTTATTAGATTCCCAACTTGTTGTCCTCCAGCTCAACAATGTATACCGTGTCCTTGATCCTTGCCTCTTTCGCAAATACCTACAGGTTAGACTTTTATCTCGACATTTTGATTCCATCACATTTAAACATA